>BTHU01000016.1:11462028-11664528 GCA_036184795.1 Tokudaia tokunoshimensis
CTCCTGAGTTTATGTTTTTTTATCTTTCTCTTAATAAAACAAACAAAAGAAAAGAACCCAGGAAACACACACACACATGCACACACACACACACACACACACACACACACACACACGCACACACACACACACACACACACAAAACCACAAAAATGGATATCGGAATAAACAATATACCAATAAGACAAAAATGTCCAAACAAAGCAAAATGAGACCAAAGCCTGCAGTCCTGCTGAGCTGGCTTCACTGCCACCTGACTAGTCCTGGGTATGGGGCCACACCTGAGGAGTGGCCGCTACACTCAGTGAGACTCCATGGGAGAAACTGAGTTTCCTTTGCTAGCGGGCGGTCCCCAACCCATAGTTTGAGTTTGGTATATTCGCTGAGACAAGTTTGCTAGCAGTTTATTTTCCTCCTTTTGTTTTTTGAGGTTTCACTGTCTCTGCCTTTGTTGGGAAATAATTTCATTTGCTATAGAGTTTTCATTTCTGTTTTTACACTTTTCGAGCTCCAGAGTTCTGCGTGGCACTTTCCCTACCCCTCTGCTGACACGTAGCTTGATGGCCTATCATGCTCTTGATGTTCCTTGGCTTCTTGTCATGATCACTCTGAGTCCCTTGAACATACTCTATATACCATGGGTTACATTTGGTCTCCAAGGTCCCCTGTCTGGGCTTCCTCCGGAATAATGTCTGTCTGTCGCCTCCAACCTTTCCTATGAGCAGATCATAACGTTGGGGTTTGTTTTGTGTTTTTCATACTTTGTAATTTTATGTAAAAAAAAAAAAACTGAGCCGGGCGGTGGTGGCGCACGCCTTTAATCCCAGCACTTGGGAGGCAGAGGCAGGTGGATTTCTGAGTTCGAGGCCAGCCTGGTCTACAGAGTGAGTTCCAGGACAGCCAGGGCTACACAGAGAAACCCTGTCTCAAAAAAACAAAACAAAAAAAAAACTGGACATGATGTGCTTGCACTTGGGAGTCAGAGGCAGGAGAATCTCTATGAGTTGAGGCCAGCTGGTCTACATAGCAAGTTCCAGAATCGCTAGAGCTACAGGAGAGACTATAGGTCATTAAAAAAAAAAGGCACAGCTGTACATTTTGATGGTATATTTAATAACGCATGGCTTGCAACTGGCTTCCCTACACTCCAGGATCCGTTGTTCCTGTGGCTCATGTGTGTGCATAGTAAGTTCTCTAGAGACGAGTGGTTATTGTGATGATGGTGTGTTTCTGTTGCTTTAGCAAAGTGATTATTACATTATTTAAAAGCTGAGAGTGGCAGGGAGCTGAGGCAGGGATGAATTTGAGGCCAGCCAGAGCTGTATACTAAGACCCTGTCTGTCTGTCTGTCTCTTTTCCTCCCTCCTCTCTTTCACTCTATCACTTCCCTCCCTCTCTATTTCCCTTTCCTTCTTTCCTTCTTTCCTTCCTTCCTTCCTTTCTTTAAAAAAAGATTTAATAGAGATTGCCTTAAACAGCCAGCGTTTAAAGCAAAAGATGAGGGGAAAGGAAGTGAGGGGAAGAGGAGATACCTACAGCAGGAGAGATCCTGGCCTTGCTTGTTGGTTCCCTTGGGTGCTCCTTCAGCTCCTGGCCAGGTCTCCTACCACTGCCTAACTGTGCTTCCTCAGTACGAGCTTCTCTAAGACCGTGCAGTAGTTAAAACTGAGGGTCTGGTCTGGTCTTGGCACTTCCCTGGGAGACCCTCATCAGCTCTGCTCCTCCCAGCCCTTTGTCCCCTCTGCTGCTCTCTCCATCCAGCAAGCAGCAGGGATATTTGACCTTAATGCTTTTGACAAACACTTCCAACTCTGAAGAAGTTCTAAGTGAGGGGAAAGTGAAACAAAGGCCAAGAGAATATTTTCGGGACCAGATAATCATAAGACGATGACTGGGGTCAGAAAATAGAACCAAGGCCTGGTAATCACCTCAATATAGAGTGACATTGGAGTGGGAGGCCTCAGGTTGTGTCCCAGGCACCACAGACCTCAGCCACGGCTCTTTGAAAATTAATTTGATGTTGTTTACAGTTTCAGAGGGTTAGCATATTATCATGGCAGGAAGCATGCTACCATGCAAGCAGGCATGATGCTAGAGCCAAGCTGAGAGGGCTACATCCTGATCCACAGGCAGAGAGGAGTGGGGAGGTAGGGTGGAGAGAGACAGAGAGGAAAGGAGAGACTGGCCTTAGTGTGAACTTTGGAAATCTCAACTTAGCACAATCCACTTTTCCCTGGAGCATCAGATCATGGACTGATTGTTACATAGGTGCTATTAGATACAAAAATTACTGTAGATGCTAATAAAAGATTATAGGTGTACCTTTATTTTATTTTGTTTGTTTGTCTGTGTAGGTATACCTGTGTTTACAAGTGTGGGATTGTGTTTGCCTGTACAGGTACATCAGTAGGTCTTCCTCAATCTCTTCTCCACTTTTCGTTTTGTTTTGTAATTTCCAATGGGTAGCCACACCCCCTCAACATTTAAATGGGTTCCAGGGCTCTGTACTCTTTTTTTTAATTATTTTTAAAGATTTACTTATTTATTATATGTGAGTACACTGTCTCTGTCTTCAGACACTCCAGAAGAGGGCATCGGATCTCATTACAGATGGTTGTGAGCCACCATGTGGTTGCTGGGAATTGAACTCAGGACCCTTGGGAGAGCAGTCAGTGCTCTTAACCGCTGAGCAGCTGAGCTGTCTCTCCAACCTGGCTCTGTCTTCTTCATGTGCATGCAGCCAGCACTTTAACTGTTGGCCACCTCCCAGCGTTGCCTTATTTTTTGAGCCCAGGTCTCTTCAGTGATCCAGTAGCTGACTGTTTTGTTTAGACTGACTGGCCACAAATTCCCAGATGTGCACCACCACAGCTGGATTTTTAAATGCAGGCTAAGGAGCTGAACTCTACCTCTCATGCTTGTTCAGCAAGCACTTTACCCATTGAGCCATATTTGTAGATCCCAGCCACTACTTCTTAGGGTTTTATTGCTGCGAAGAGACACCATGGCCCCAGCAACTCATAAAGGAGAACATTGAATTGGCTTACAGTTCAGAGATTTAGTCCATTATCATCATGGCAGGAAGCATGACTGAATGCAGGCAGACAGTATGCTAGAGGAGCCAAGAATTCTTCATCTTGATCAGAAGGCAGCAAGGAAGAAGCTCTCATTCCACACTGGGGAGCTTGAACATAAGAAAGCTGAAAGCCTACCTCCACAGTGACATACTTCTTCCAATAAGGCCACACTTCCTAATAGTGTCACTCCCATGGGCCAAGCATTCAAACACTGGAGTCTATGGGGACATTCCTATTCAAACCACCACAATCCCTTTTTGTTTGTTTGTTTGTTTGTTTTTTGAGATAGGGTTACTCTGTGTATCCCTGACTGTCCTGGAACTCACTCTGTAGATAGACCAGGCTGGCCTCAAACTCAGAAATCCTCCTGCTCTGCCTCCCAAGTGCTGGGATTAAAGGCGTGCACCACCACTGCCCAGCACTACAATCCCCTTTAATGGTTGTTTTTCCTTTGAATCAGGCACAGTGTTAGGCAATAGAAAGTGTGACACACAGACAGCATTCGATTCTTTGCTGGTGCACTGCCACCCCTTGCACAAGGACTATGTGCGGAGCACCCAGCTGAGAGCCCACATGCCAGCCCACTGTTGACTGTTCCTCACATATCTTTAGTAAGCCGAAGTGCAGCCTTAGATGGTTGCTGCAGAAGTGGTCCCAGCCCCAGAATGCTAACTCAGCCATGACTGTTTGAAAACAACCTTCGCTACTTGACTCAATGCCATCAAAGCCTCTGAACTCTCAGTGACCCTGTAGCCAGAGCAGGAGCACTTTTCCAGGGCCCCAGTAGAAAATCCCAGCAGAAGATCATGGGGCTGGTTCATGTGTGGTCCTTCATTTGCACAAGGAGATGCCATGACTGGTGCAGACACAGTTGCTGCCCCTCTAGTGGGATGAGCAGGCTGGTCTCTGTTCTAAGTCAGCCAGGACACACCCACCTGTGCTGGTTCCCAAATGTTAGAGCATTAAGCCCAGGTTTTCTCTCAGTGGTCTTTTTAATTTGCCTATTTTTTTAATTTTGTTGTTGTTATTGTTCTAGAGGTCGTTTTGTTTTGCTACGATTGTTGTTCAGGTTTTGTGTGACAGAGTCTCAGTATTAATAACTCAGGCTGGGCTTGTACTCAATGTGTAGCCAAGAATGACAAGGTTCATATCCTCCTTGCTTCCACCTCCCAGGGGATAGGATTCGGGAGTGCACTGCCATAGGGGTGTAATGGAGCATGGGGGGGGGTGCTGATAGAAAGATGACTTAGAGTGGTTTAGAGTTCTTCCACAGTATTGGAGTTTGGTTCTCAGCACTCATGTTAGGTGACTTGCAACCACCTATAACTACATACTGGGGAGCCAAATGCCTCTGGCCTGTGTACACATGCATGACTTTGGGCGTTGGTTCTCTTCTTCCACCATGGATTCCAGGAGTTGAACTTGCTTGATCAGACTTGCTGGGCAAATGCCTTTCCCTGCTGAGCTATCTCAGTGGCCCCAATTTTGATATTCATTATCACAAGAGTTTGCTAACAAACACAAGAGCACAAGAGGGTGGGTATGGTGGTAGAGCAGCCTTGAAGATAGCAACAGCAGCCACAAGAGGGCAGCTGAAGAGTTCCAGAAGTGATGGGGGGAGGGGGGAGTGCAGGTGCCTACGTGTGCAGAAACAAGGGGGTAAAGATGAAGACAGTAAGGATCGTAAAGAGCTGCTAAGCTTCAAAGGCCAGAGTTTGTGACACCCGTAGCCCAAGAGCTGTATCATCAGCTTCTGTCAAGGACTGAGGATGCTAATGCCCAAGTGGTGGCACTGACCACTGTAGGGCTGAGTGTTCCAGCACCTGAGGCCTGCCGGGATGCCAGTGTTGGAGCTGCTACTGCTGCTGTTGCACACTGCCGCTGGAGGAGGAGGATGACAGTGGCCCCCGAGTGCCGGGGCTGCTGGTAGTTAAACTTTATTTTTTTATAAACCCTAACCTGATGCCTAGAACTTTTAATTTTAAGTCTCTAGCTTCTACAGGCTGGAACTAGAGGCTCTTAGCTCCTATGGTTTAGAGCCATAAGCCTCTAGTCTCTAGTCTAGTCCCTGGGCCTTGGGCATCTGGGGACTTGGGCTGCCAACCCTGAAGAGCATCTTCACTTAGACTCCTGTGTTCTATCCAGCTAGAGCAAAGGGAATCCACCAGGTCACTAGTGACATTCTTACTTGTTTTGGATTCATTTTTTTTGTTTTCTGGGTTTTTTAATTGTTGTGTGTGTGTGTTTGTTTTGAGACAAGGTGTTCCAGGCTGGCCTGGAACTCTGTGTAGACCAAGCTGGCCCCAAATAAGGAGATCTGCCTGCCTCTGTCCTCTTGAGTGCTAGGATTAAAGGCCTGCCACCATGCCTGGTTGTTTGGTTTTGTTTTTTAAGATTATTTTATTAAGAAATTTTATTTATATATATGGGTATGTGTATGTGAGTGCAAGTATGTGCACCACTGGACACAGGTGCCTGTGGATACCAGAAGAGGGCATCAGACTCCCTTGCAGTAGTTACAGGCAGTTGTGAGCACCTGTAAGGGTGTTGGGAATGGAATCTAGGTCCTCTGCAAGAGCAGAGAGAATGCTTAATCATTGAGCCATCTCTCCAGACCTATTTTATTTTATTTTGTCTTACTTTGTTGCCTAGAATGGCCAGGAACTCCAGAATTCAGGTGATCCTTCTACACCAACTACTGAATAGAATATCTACCTGTGGCCATCACTCCATCTAGCTGTTTTTTAGGTGTTTTGTTTTATTAAACTTCATAGTTCATAAAGTGTTTGTTCTGAGACTTTTAACAGCTTATAGGCCTGTGACAGCTCATATCCTAGAGCTTTCTTGAATCGCTTTTTATTGATGTTTTTCTAGGGTACAGGCATTGTTTATGGTTATGTTTCCTTGATAGGTTGGTCCCTAAAAGAAAGAAGTCATTTAGCCAGTATGCTAAATGTATGCCTTAACACAGCACTTGGGGGCTGGAGAGATGGCTGGGCTGGAGAGATGGCTCGGTAGTTAAGAGCACTGACTGGTCTTCCAGAGGTCCTGAGTTCAGTTCTAAGCAACTATATGGTGGCTCATGTAATGGGATGCAATGAGGCAGAAGCAGGTGGATCTCTGTAAGTTCAAGGCCAGCCTGCTCCACAGAGTGAATTCCAGGAAAGCCAGGGCTACACAGAGAAACTCTATTTCGAAAAACCAAAAAAAAAAAAAAAAAAAAAAAAGAAGAAGAAGAAAAGAAATAAGCCATTTAAATTATTATTATTATTATCATTATCATCTTCATCATTGTGTGTGTTGTGTACATGAACTTGTGTGCATTTTACATACCCAGATTCATGCACAGAGGTCAGAGACATTTCTGTGAAATTGATTCTCTTCTTCCACCTTTACCTGGGTTCCAAGGGACCAAACTTTACTCAGGTTTCCAGATTTACATGGCAAACACCTTTACCAACTGAGGCACCTTGTAGGCCTTAAACAAGCCATTCTAAGTATAAGCAGTAATCATTTCTCACATGTCAATATTCATTGTAATCATTTTTTAAATTTTTGATTAGCTATCAAAATTAATTTTTTAGTGATATATTGGAGTTATATAGATTTGATTTTTTTTCAAGACAGGGTTTCTCTCTGTACCTATGGATGCCCTAGAACTCACTCTGTAGACCAGGTTGGCCTTAAACTCACAGAGATCCACCTGCCTCTACCTCCTGAGTGCTGGGATCACAGGTATGCACCACCATGCCCAGCTGATTTGAATTTTTCCACTGTTGTTGAGTGTGAACCCAGTTGATGTAGAGCAAACTTCTATAAACTCATTTCCTTAGGTCACTGGGCTCCAGGCTTTGATTAGCTGCTGGCTGTCCATCTTCACTGCAGCCTGGTCTTCCCAGCCTGGTCCTGAGTCAAGACTGTGTATGGAACATGGTCCATCCTGCCAGTCACAATATTCATTTAAAATGCTCTTTAATTCAACACAGATGTATGAATCCCTAACCATGTGCCAGATCTGGACAGGTTTGGGGGACATGGTAGAGACAACATAAACACGTGCACGCGTGTGCACACAACACACACACAGAGAATGTCAAAGTCTTTCTGCTGACCCATTATGCTGCAGAAATGAAGTCAGGTGGCCCCTTGATCTCAGCTACCTGACCTCAGGCACAGTGCCAAGTCCTTGTCATAGGCCCAGAGAAGAAAGTCCTCCTGGGTACCAGACCCATCCTGGAAAAACGGGGGTTTAGAATCTCTAGGTTTCTTCTGGCAGCCACCTCATCTGTAAGGAGTTCCACTGAGGACAGAGCATCCCATGGGCTTCAGGTGTGGCTGCAGGTGACTTTGCTAGCCCTTCTTTGTGGAGAGGCCACATCACCTGCACAGGTAGAAACATGATGAGGGCGGGGCCAAAGGCAACCATATGGAGAATGACTACCCTTGTCACCCATACGTAGCAACCCCAAACTGTCTCTCTCCTTACCCAGTGTGGCTTGATATCTGGCACACCAATGGGGTGGACTCTTTACATATCCACCAAGGGTCCAGGCGGTCACTGAGTTGCCTATCCTTTCGCCTAGCCTGAAGTCCAGCCTCCTGGACCACCTCCTTCTCCACTCGGCGTCACAGCTCTGCAGCCCCACAGTGGCTCTAACTCCCAAGTCACTCAAGAGGCCCAAGATGCAGATGCCTAGGGACTCGTTCCCCACTGACTGGAGCCCACCTCCTGTAGAGTTCCTAAACAAGAGCAAGAAAGCACCTCCAGCCAGAAGGAGACCCCTTGAGGACTTGGAGAAAGACCCTCCAGATTCCGACCAGAAGGTGGAGCTGGCCTCCCTGGAGGAGCTCTTCTGGAACATGGCAGGTCCAAGCCAACAGGCTGGGACCTCAGAGGTAAGGCTTCCCCTCATTGGCCTCTCCTTTCAGTGACCTCTTAGTTCCCACAAGACAACCCTTTCTGATGACCACTTCTACAACCATGCTCCAACTCCCACTCTACACCCAGTCACTCCCTCCCTGTCCCAATTCTTGCTTATCAAATGGATACCTTACCTCTCCCCAGCCCTAGGCCTCTCATAGCCGAGAGTTCAGGCTTCAAGCCAGATCCCACTCCTCCCTGTGTCTCCACTCTTAACTCTTGCTCACGAAAGCCAGAGGGTAATAGTAGATTGAATGAGTTTCTGCATGGGGCCCCTCAAGGCTTTCATGACTAAGGTTAGGGTTGGCCTTGGAGCAAGGAGGAACCTCAGTGTCAGGATCCAGTCTTGGTAGCATACAAAGCCTATGACTGAGGTTCAATAATAGAGGTCCTAAATAAGACTTCAGTGATATCTCATGGGGAGTAGAGTGTGGGACACTTTTTAGGACCATGGGCTCAGGAAATGTATTCTAAGCATAGTGTTTCATTATTTGCCATAATCCAAGATTTTCAGTAGCCTAAATACCTGCCACTGGGGAACTATGTTCTAGCCATGTATAAAAATACCCTGATAATGTTAATTGAGCACATAACGCACACACACAGATACACACACATATATACATATACACATACACATACATATGCAAACCTGTGCACATGCACATGCATACATACACAATATTCACACATGTCCACACACACACACAAATACATACACATGCACACATATGCAGTTTCTTTGGCATTAATATGAAATAACACCCAAGATGTATTTCTCATTGGAAAGAGCAAAGTGCAGGATGAGGTATGAGGCATATATCTATGTGTGCTGAGTTACAGGGACTGAATTAGTGCTTGCTTGTGCTTGAATAGCAACATCTGAAAGCACGTAAGCACCTTCCCCTGTGGTTGCCTGTGGGCGAGCACTAGGAGAGAACCTTCATACTTTTGAATTTTTTAAAAAAACCATGGGATTTTTAAAATCATGTATCTGTTTAGAAAAGTGAGCAGAACACATTAACATCAGTCTGCCCGTGTTTTCCCTTCACTCCCATGCCTATGTCCTGTCTTTCCAGATTTCCTCTGGGGGCTCAGAGTGCTACGTCAATAACTTAGATTACTTACTGCAAGAAAAGAGGTGAGTGTGGGGTGAGGTCTGTTGTGGGGGCAGGACCATTTCTGTGAAAGACTTGTAGACTTGGGGCTGAGCAACCCGTGTGGGGATGGGCAGTCTTCCCAGCAGGTGTGCCTTGCCCTGTGTGTTCATAGGCTTATTAGGCAGGTCCAAAATGGAGGCTCTGGACCCCCACCCACATCAGGACCAAAGACCTTAACCCAGGTCCTTCTTCCTCCCAGCTTCCACCCCTGCCCAGTTCATGCCACAAAGGTGTCCCATCAGAGGAACATGGCCTCTGGCCTGTCCCAGTGCACCTTTGGCCAATTTTCCTTCTCACGTTATTTGGTCCCACTTGTCTCCTTCCTGCCACACAGCACATCATATCTCAAAGAACTGGGCTCAGCATGGCTGTTCCCTCTGCAGTTTCTGAAGGCAAAAGTCATCTTGGTCAGAAGTGGACATGACTTAGTGGGGTAGAGCTGGTGACCTCTCAGGGAGGAGGCCGGCTTGTGTGGAGGGGCCCTCTGGAGTGGAACTGTAGGCAGACTCTTCCTGTGCACTGTAGATGCCTCACTGTAAGGTGGCCAGGAAAAACTGCTCACGTGTGGAACCTGTTTGCTGGCCGGCTGTTTGATAGACTGTAAGCAGATTGTTCTCATGACCTAATTCTTTCCTCTGTGCCTTTTCCTGTGTGCTTGTCTACACAGACTAAATGCAGGTATGTGTACATGCATGTTGAGTGCAGGTGGAGCTCCTGTCTCTTGACTTCTATTGGAAGCATCCATGCCCACCTTCTCAGAATCTTTACTCAGAACCCACAGCCCTGCATTCTTGGCTACAGAGTGTAGTGAGGTGCACACATGGGTAGACAGTTGTTTTCTCTGGATTTACGCATTCTGCCCACCCCAGAGTCAGTCTGCCTCCTTCCATACAGTGGCTTTGGCTTTTAATATCTCAAAGCTATTGCTTGGAACGACATATGGAGTCGATGGTGCCATTCTATGTGCCTGGAAATTGATCTTGACAATAGCGTCTTCCATACTGTTGAGTTGCTGAAAAGGGCTTGCCTTGGAGAAGGAGGGCCACTGTCTTGTAAAGGTAGATAGCACAGACCATGCTGCTCCTGGTAGGCTGGGACAGGAAATCTGGGTGCTGGCAGGTAGGAGGGACGTGGTCATAGATAAAGCGGTGATGTGGTAGAGCGGTTAGACATAGACACCCACTGGATCATGGGAGCTTCTGAAGAGGCACAAGTGTGTTTTTCTGCATGCTAAAGAAAGATCACATGGATTGTCCTGGAAGAAACTGTGCAGTACTGAGAAACTAAAAGAGCTGAGAGAGTGGGGTCCTGTAGGGGGATGGGTGTGCAGGCTCCTGGTTGTCTTGTGACCGGAGCTGCTGGGGTCTAGGTTGTTTGAGGAATAAAGACTTAGACGTGTGACCTGAGAAGAGCCAGACACCCAAGCTAGAAATCGTCAGGTCTGAACACGTGACAGAGACCTTGGCAGGAGATGGGATTTTTCATCTTGAGCTATGGAAATTGTAGGGAGCCCCTAGAAGGGCCAGGTAGAGGGTGGGAACTCCCCAGATTTTTTCAACAGCCTTCAGAAGCAAGGACAGCAAAGGCTAAAAGATGCTTCATGCTCTCTAGGAGTGTACAGGATTGTTAGGGAAAGAGGAAGTGAAAGAATCCATCAGTCCATTTTCTGTTGCTATAACAGAATACCTAAGACCAGAAGGTTTATAAAGAAAAGAGGCTATTTGGTTCATGGTTCTGGGAGTCCAAAAGCATGGTGCTGGCATCTGTCTAGTTTCTAGTGAGAGCTTTATACTCCCCCCCCCCGGCAAATGGAAGGGAATACAGGACAACAAATAGAATTAAAAAAAAGTATTCACCCATCATTGAATTCCATCTCAGAGCCCAATACCTCTTGATAACCCTCTACCTGTCTGTCAGTAGTGTTTCTCTGAAATCCACATTTCCACATGCATTTGGAAAGGACATACCACATTCAGGGCATAGCAGGGTCTGTGACTCTAGCAGGATAATGGTAGGTACAGCTGGCCTTAGTAAAGGTCAGCCAGAGCTGGGAGTGAGGCTCACTGGGTAAGGAAAGGAAATAAGGCACTCCTACCTGCTGCAGGACAGGGGCCAAAGGGTGAGGGAGAGAAGGGTGTACGAGGATGGGAGGGAGGCTCTGGCCTCTGGAGGGTGAAGATGCAAGTGGTGAGTTGGGACTGCCAAGGACCTGAAGGCACAAGCCTCCTCTCATCATGTGCTGAGCCCTGGGCCAATAGAAGAGCAGACCCAGTTCTGGGGATGTTAGAGAATGAAGTAGTGTCAAAACAAGATCCACAAATAAAGACACACTCGATATTGTATGGCAAATACTCGCTACTTTCACCGTCACCACTGGAGACAAAGCAGAGCTCTGTCCTCTAGGAGTAAGTATCAGAGTCTGCTCCAGCATGTCGCCTTGCACCCTCCCCTCATGCATGCTGTGTTCTGGGGTGGGGGTGGGTTCTGTAGCCTGGGGAGACAGGTGGAATCAGGTGGCAGTGCCAGTGGCTGGCTCAGACTCTCGTTTCCACCAAAGGGAGCAGGCCCTGGAGCAGGAATGGGGGCAGCTACTGCAGCAGGCACGTCCCAGGCTGGAGTCCTCTGTGTATGACGGTGGTGATGACGAGGACAACAGAGAAGCAGTGCTCACGCCCGAGCACAGGTAGGAGTGGGGCCCTGTGGGGTGGGCAGTTTCACCCAGCAATGTGTGCCACCTCCTCTTCTTACGGCCATAGTCACAGATAACCAGTCGCCTGCTGCTGGCCTTCAGAGGGCAAATGACCTTCTAGGAGGCAGATGATAAAGCAGCCCAGTTATCAGCCAAGTTCACAGAACTCCATCTCATGGGGAAGAGGCACACAAAAACCACAGTCATAACTGAAAACTGCCTAGAAGGAGATTATGGCCACAGGAAATTGTTCATCTTCCCCTGACTGGGGGAAGGAAGATGACCATCAGTGCTGTCCTCAGCTCTGCTGGCTCTGATTTCATTGGGCTATGGTTTGAGGAAGGGTCTGAGATGCCTGAGAACTTCAGTGGAATCCATCTTTATGATATTCTGTTTCCCATGTGTGGTAGTCTGAATAAGATGGCCCCCACAGGCTCATATATTTGATGCTAGTCACAAGGGAGTGGACTCTTTGAAAGGATTAGAGGATTAGGAGGTGTGGCCTTGTTGGAAGAAGTGTGTCATTGGGCTTTGAGGTTTTAAAAGCTGATGGCAGGACTAGTCTCTCTCTGCCTATGGATCAGAATGTAGTTCTCAGCTTCTGCTGACCTGCATACTACCATGCTCTACTGATGATGGATTCTGAAACTGTTAGCAAGCCCCTAATTAACTGCCTTATTATATAAGAGCAGCCTTGTGTGTGGTGTCCTTCACAGCACTAGAACCATGACAGATGTTAGTTCCAGGAATGAGATTTTGCTGTGACAGACCTGGCCATGCTATTCGTGGGAGGAATATGGAAGACTGGGATTTGGGACTAGAAAAGTGGTTGGACACTGTGGGGCTAATGGGTCATCCTAGTAGAACATGGAAGACAGTGCTGCTAGGGTACAATTAGAACTGTAGAGATCCAGCCCAAGAGGCTTCAGATAGGAAGAATATTAGTAAGAGACATAGGCACCATTCTTGGCAAAGAATGTAGCTGCTTTTTGTCCTTGTCAGAACAACCTGAGACTAAATTGAAGAGTTTTGGATTAATGGTGTTGGCAGCAGAGATTTCAAGGCAGCCTAGTGTTGACTGTGTTGCTTGGTCATTAGTGGCTATTCTTAAGCAGCTCTAGAATGAAATAGAGCAAGCTGAGCAGGGAAAAATACAAAATGTACCATGAGCTAAGTCCAGTGCTCAAGCAAACCTGACACTGAATGGAAGAGAGGGAGTGGAGACCTCAGGGGAGACCCCACCCTGAGCTTCTGCCTTGTGAAAAGGAAAAGAAAAACGATGGCAGACAGCTGATGCAGATGTAATTGAGGGGGCCAAGTTTCACCCCAGCAAGGAGCAGAACTTGGCAGCTTCAGCCACATAGTTCTGGCTTGAGAGTCAAGGATACAAGAGAGACATTGTGGAATCTTTCTCCAAGACTAAGGAAAGCCACTGAGGCCAGGCGTGGGACAGGGTTGTTCCTGCATCAAGGCCCGGAGAGGCTATTATGTGAAGCTGTGAAGGTGAGGCCTGGGTTGTCTTGGAAACCCTAAGATGCTGGAGATGGCATAGTCATAGATCCACGTCTAGAAGAGCTATAGACCAGGTGTGGAGCAATCCAGGAGAAAGAAGGACGTTGCAATCGACAAAGCTGAGAGGGGTTGGAGATCTGAAGAGCACTTTGACATCAGCCTTTGAGATGCAGAAGTTGGAGTTTGCCATGATGGGCTTTGGTCTGGCTTTGGTCCATGGTTTCCTCACTGTGCTTCTGTATTAGTCAGGGTTCTCTGGAGTCACCAAACTTATGGAACGACACACACTCACTCTCTCTCTCTCTCTCTCTCTCTCTCTCTCTCTCTCTCTCTCTCTCTCTCTCTCACTCACTCTCACTCTCTCACTATATATATATATATATATAAAACAAATGACTAATCTAATCTAACAACGGCTAGCTGTGAACAGAAAGTCCAAGAGCCTAGTAGTTGCTCAGTCCCACAGGCTGGTTGTCTCAGCTGCTCCTCTGTATACTCTCAAAGTAGGCTCTAATATCAGTGAAGGAATGGATGTGCTAGCTTGGCAAGGGCAAGCAGGCAAAGAGCAAAAGTTTTCTTCTGTGTCCTTATGTAGACTTCCAGCAGGAAGGTATAGCCCATGTTAAAGGTGTATCTTCCAGTCTTAAGATACAGATCAAAGAAATATGTCTTCCTGCCTCAAGATCCCAGATCAAAGGCCTTTCTACCTCAAAGGTCCAGATTCACCCACTTCAATCCAAGCAGCAAACCTCTCACAGATGTCCCCTTCTTTTCTGGATTGTAGTTCATTCCAGATGTAGTCAAGTTGACAAGAATAACTAGCATACTCCCTTCCTTTTCCCCTCCCCATTTTGAATGGTAATGTATAGTCTGTGCCATTGTATGTTGGATGTGATTTTGGTTTTTTTTTTTTTTTGGTTGGTTGGTTGGTTTTTGAAACAGGATCTCTTTGAATAACAGCCCTGGCTGTCCTGGAACTCACTCTGTAAAGCCAGACTGGCCTCAAACTCACAGAGATCCACCTTCCTCTGCCTCCCAAGTGCTGGAATTAAAGGCGTGTACCACCATTACCTGGCATGATCTGCTTTTTTTATTTTGATATTACTGAAGGTTTTAGTTAAGAGATTTCCATGAGTCTCAGAAGAGACCTGGAACTTTTAAACAGGGTTATTAGACTGAGATAGACTGTGGGGACTTTAGAGGTTGAACTGAATGCATTTTTGCATTATGAAATAGCTATATAAATCCATAGAGGCCAGGGAATAGAATGTAGTCGTTTGAATAAGATGGCCCCATAAGCTCATATATTTGAATGCTTAGACACCAGGGAGTGGACTCTGATAAGATTAGAAGGATTCAGAGGTGTGGGCTTGTTGGAGGAAGTGTGTTACTGAAGAGTAGGCTTTGAGGTTTCAAAAGCAGGAGTGGGGACAGGGTACTATCATTGGGATTGAGTCCCTACTATGGGATCTGATGGGTCTCTAGGTAGACAGTATATAGACTTCAGAGAACACCCGTTAGAGAGAAATCACCCATCTTCTGGACTCAAAAGTCTTCTGTGTTATAGGGTGAATCCAGGAAAATTGACTATTTTAATTTAGACACTGGCAGGGCCTCTGTGTGTGTGTGTGTATGTGTGTGTGTGTGTGTGTGTCTGTCTCTCTCTCTCTCTCTGCCTGTGGGGATCAGAATGTAGCTCTCAGCTACTGCACCAACTCCTGCCTGCATGCTGCCATGGTCCCTGCCATAATGATAGTGGACTACTCTGAAAGGAAGCCCCTAATTAAAGGCTTTCTTTCATAGGAGTTGCCTTGGTCATGGTGTCACTTCACAGCAACAGAACAGTGACTGATATATTATGTACCTTAACCCTTTAGGGCTGCTGTGAGATAGGCATGGGTAAATAGCAAAATCTGCTATTCTTTTTTGTTTTGCTTTGCTTTGCTTTTTCTTTGTTCAAGATTTCTGTGTACCCCTAGCTATCCTGGAACTTGCTCTGTAGACCAGGCCGTTCTTGAATTTAGAGATCTGTCTACCTCTGCCTCCTAAGTGTTGGGATTAAAGGTGTGCTCTGCCACATCCAGCTCTTAAAAATCTGCTTTCCACAGTGGATTCCAGAGACTGGGAATCTGAAGTCAGGTTCTGTGGAGAGCTCTTGTGTCCTCAGGTGGAAGAAAGATGGCTAGAGATTTCTCAGAGTTCTCTGACATGTTTTGGGTATGTTTGGAGTTTTTCTTTCAGTGTTGGAGGATTTTGTGCTTGCCAGGCAGACATTCTTCTACCAAGTTCTGTCTCCAGCCTGGGTTCTCTTACAGTGACGATAATCTTATTCATGAAGGTTCCACACAAAGATGAGACCCCTGCCATGTTCAGAATTAGGATTCACTGTAGGTAATATGGAAGGTCTTGTTCAGTCTATATGTCACCATGCATCCATGTCATTGTCTGCCTGTTCATTGACTCATTCTTCTGTCCATCAGCGTTCATTGTCAACTCATACCAATCTCTATGGCATCATTTGCTCTCAGCTCAGAGAGACAAACAATAAACAAGACAAGGCTGATGGGAAGGAAGTGTAAGGAATACTGGGAAAGGTGAGGGGTTAGGAAAGGCCTTTCAGAAGGTGACTGTTTAGCAAATCTGAAGACAGTACCAGCCAGACTTGGGACACAGGTCGGGGAATGAGAAGTAGGTCTCGGAGGTCTTTGTTCCAAGTGAGTGGGCACCATTGATCTGACATACACCCAAATGGCATCCTGTAGCAAGGACAGACTGCTGGGGCAGGGGCAGAGAAGGGGGCCGCAGGGTGGAACGTATGTGTTGATAAAAATGAAAATGGTTCCTTTTCCTGGATTCACCCTATAACACAGAAGACTTCTGAGTCCAGAAGATGGGTGATTTCTCTCTAATGGGGATCAAACCAGGTAGTGTTCTCTGAAGTCCATATACTGTCTACCTGGAGACCATCAGATCCCACAGTGGGGACTCCATCCTGATGATAGCACCCTGTCCCCACTCCAGACACCTGCCACAAGCCCAAGTTGTTTAACTTGTCCTTCCAACTGACTCAATATAAATTGGGGGATTCAGATATACAACCCATTCCTTTGGGTCAGTGAATTTGCTAGGATAGCTCACAGGACTCAAAAGTACTTGCATTGCTTCTCATAGAAGATACTAGGAAAGCTGTAAAGAGACATGTGAGTTTTGACGAGGGGCACAGAGCTTCCCCATTCCCTCTGGGCATGCCACTGCCCAGGACCCTCCTTAGCTAACTGGAAGCTCTCTGAAATCTGCCCTTTTGGATTTTTCTGGAATTTTCATTGTACAGGCATGATGGGCTACCCAGGAAACACCTACCGTGCCCAGCTGTTCCGGATCTTAGCCTCTGTCTGTAGCATTCCTTCCTCTACTCATGAGTCCTCTGTGATGGGGGTGGCTTATGACTGTCAAGTAAGGTAGATCAAAGGAAGATTCTGCAGATTCAGGGAGTTTCTGTGACTTTGGGGGACCCCTTTGGGCAGGGGAGTTTTTTTAGTCTCCATGGTTTCCCTGAGGGAGGGAGTCACAAGCCAGAAACCATGGAAAACACAGACACTCGTATCATGGTATCATACTATCATACACAGTCCCAGCAGGTAATCCAGGAAAAATGATGCTGGGCAGAGCTACAGGCAGGTGGACGGGGCAGGCAAGTGCAGGCTGCTTCAGGGAGAAGTGACAGTTGACTAGAGAGTCTGAGAAAAGGAGAATCAAAGCAGGGACTCTAAGGTCTTGGGCCTGAGCAGCTGGAACATCAGGACAGGCTTTGTTTTTCTCTTTTGAAATAGGTCTCCCAGGCTGGCCTCAAACTTCATCCACCTACCTCTTCTGCCTCCCAGTTTTTTGGGGGGATTACAGGTGTGTTGGTGGTTTGAAGGAGACTGACTCATATATATTTGAATATATATGAGCCCTTAGTTGGTGGAATATTTGGGTAGAATTAAGAGGTGTGGCCTTGTTGGAGGAGGCGTGCCACTGGGAGTGGCTTTGAGGTTTCAAAAGCCCATGGCAGATCCAGTCTTTTTGCCTGCTGCCTGAGGATCAGGATATAAAGCTCTCAGCTCCCTCCCTAGCACCACACCTGCCTGCCTGCATGCTGCCATGCTCCCTGCCATGATGATAATGGACTAGTAGTCCTCTGAAACTATAAGCCAGCCCCAGTTAAATGTTGTTCTTTATAAGAGTTGCTGTGGTTATGATGTCTGCTCACAACCATAGAACACTAACTAAGACAAGGCATGCGCCTTGTAGCATGGAGGCATCTTTAATTACAGGGAGAAAGATCCAGTGAGCAGAGACTGGCTTAGAAGTAGAGTTATATGGGGAACTGTAGGTTCAAGTTCAGGTGGATGGCCGAGGCAAGGTTAGGAATCACCATGGGCAGGTGATGTTTAACAGCCTATAAGAAGCCAGACATGACATCACATGCCTGTTATCTCAGAATTCAGGAGTCAGAAGCAAGAAAGTCACCAAAAGTTCAAGGCCAGTCAGGATTACATAGTATTTCCAGGGTTGCAAAGCAAGACCCTGCTCAAAAACAAAGGAACAGCATTGAAACAAGATGAGATGGTATGGGGGGCAAGTATAGCACATGAAGAGCCAGTGTCCATAGTCCATAGAAGCCCATAGCCGAGGCAGGGAAACAGAAAGGCAACTGAGCATGCTGGGGAAAGTTGGTCCTGGAGCCAGCGCTAGTGGGCAGAGAGCAGGGCATCAGGAAATGCAATAGCATGTAGCAGCACAGCAGTGACTACGACCTTGTCAAGATGTGGGAACAAGCCTGTCTGTCAGGCAGGTGGACAGGCCAAAGAGAATGTCAGGAAAGAGCTTAAGAGGAAAGTGGGGGGTAGGACTTCAGGCAGGGCAAGAGGTTTGGTTAACCAGTTGGTCAGTTTGTGGTTGTTGATGACTTATTTATGTCTTACATTCATGGGGACACTACAAGAAATGGGGAAGCTGATGGTAGAAGACAGAATTGGGTGTCTTATTGTTGTGGTGGGAGAGACTGGAGGCCATAATAGGAGGCAGGTGGCAGGAGAGGCTGGGAGGGGGTAATAGGAAGGTGGCCTCAGGGAGCCTTACTTGTTTGATGTCCAGACATGGCTTTTTTGTGAGTCTAAGTGCACAGATTAGCCTCAACCCAGGCATAAAGACTGTAGCTTTGACCATACTCAGGGTTTGCTCAGGGATAACATACTGACATCCTCGGGGCCCTGCCTTTAGAAGTCCCAAAAGAATCACACCATTTTAAGTTGCCCAGAGATGATTTTAGGGTCTTTGTGGCTAGCCATTTGCCTTTTTCACAGATTGTTCCTAGACATTTTTTTTTTGTAGTATATAAACAGACAGTAAATGCTTTAGGCTTGGAGCCAGCCCATCTCTGGCATAGGGACTGGGCTCTGGAGTTACAGTTTCACAAAAGTTTCCTAAAGAAAGGTCCTCTGTAGGCAAGAGTTCAGTGGCAAAGTCTCACTATGCAGCAGGTACACCTGGGTGTGGAAGTAGACCCCAGGCAGGGACTAGCCAGCAGGCTTTCATTTGAGCCCTGCCTCCTGACTAGTGTCATGCTTGTTATAGTGAAATAGGTAGTCATTTCTGCATGCAGTGTGCCAAACACTGAAGCAAAAAATTTGCAAAAGAGTTTATTCACCAGACAACCAAAGTAAGGAGAGAGTCCCAAGTCTTTAACATACTGCCTCCCCAAGGTAGCCAGTAAGAACCAACATCCAAGCTTGCCCTCTGACCCCCAGATGAACACACCAGTGCACAAACACATACGTCATACAAAATACACACAGAGACACTTAAATTTTTTAAATTTGTATTACATTTATTTATTTGGAGTGGGGTGTGCATGTGCCACAGTTCATGAGTTGAGGTCAGAAGACATTTGTAGGAATTGTTCTCTCCTTTCACCGTGTGACTCTCAGGGACTGAACTCAGGTAGACAAGTCTGATGACAAGTACCTTAACCCACTGAGCCATCTTACCGGCCCAAAATTTTAAAAAACATTTTTGAAAACTCAGTAGTAAGAATAATTTTGCTGCCTTTGACCTATCTACTGAGTACGCACAGGATTGTGGAAGTCATGACTTAAAGGTCAGAAAATTCCACACAAAAAGAGAGCTGTGTGTATAACTGCTTACAGCAGAAGGTGTTTGTGGCTTTGAAATCGCGGCTCATTTTCTGGGCACATGGCATTCTCCAGTGGTGCTCTGAGAAGGGCTCTCTGACAACAGCCACTTTGAGGTTGGTTTTGATGTAGAATTGCTGTGGTGTGATGGTTCAATCTTACACTTTAAAATTAAAAATGACTCACTGGCATAGAAAAGCACCAACCTGTTCCATCTGTGAATGGGGCCAGAGGAAGTGGTGAGGGCCAGCAAGGCAATATGGGTGGGGGTTAGGCACCATCTGCCAGACAAGACGTCATGTGATTGCCACAACTGTCTGTGGTAGAAAGGACCCTGATCATCCCAAGCAGAGTGTGTGCTCACACACTAAGAATTGGCTCAAATCTCAACAGGATGACATCCTAAATTGTCTCTTTCTTAAAAAGACCTTATGTGTGTGCTGAGACAGGCAAGGGCTGGGGAAGGGAGAGACAGATATTTAAACCACAACATGGTCCTTTATTCTCTGCTCTAGGCTACACAGGAAATCCCTAATTAGACATGTGACAGTGTCTTGGAATCTCTAATGATACACATACATTACAGTTAGCACTACAAAAGTCTCTTTGAGTGATAGCTTGAGGAAAGGGCTAGGACCCACTGTACAGATGAGCCTTTTTTTATTATTCATTTCTTAATAATTTTCATGTTTTTTTCTAGCTACAAAAGTAACAAAAGAAGCTATGATAGATAGAACCTGGTAATAGCAGGGAGATGACCAAACACAGTTATCTTACTTACCATGTGTATGGTGAAGAGCCTTCAAGCTCTTTGTGAAACCCACAGGGCCTGAGCCTTATGGAGTCCACCATCCTTCTCACTCATTGTGCCATTTGTCCCCAGGACAGCCCTCAGAGTCTCACCTTGGGTCATCTGACCAGAAAGCGAGTCAGGTTTACCAGACTGACTGTCAGGTGGCAGGGCATGTGACCCCAGGGCCGAGGCCAGCCACTCATGCCTCAGATCCTGATAGGCTCCTAACTTTGTACTCCTCAAAGAGCACATGTGGTTGGGATTCCGTGGGCTCCCTGCCAGGTAGAGAAGGGAATGTAGCGTGTGTAGCTTGTTTCCGACATTGGTGTTGATCTTCTATATTGCTAAAACACCAAATGGAAGATGGCTTTTAAAAGCAAGCAGGAAATGTCTGTCTTCCTCTCCTCCCCACCTAAGTCTGTTCAGAAGGATTGTAGCTGGGAATGTCAGTGACGGGGTGGGCGTGGAAGCTCTCGTGTCCAGGTACGTTATGTTCTGCATGTGTGTGGAGACGTTGCCCCTTATCTGGTTTCCCTTGTGGTTCTTTTGGTAACTATAGTCAACTGCCATCTGAAAATACTAAATAGAAAATTCCCAAACAAACAGTGCATAAGGTGTGTGAGTGAAGCTTGCGGTCTTCTCCACCGCGCCCAGGACACTCATTGCCCCTTTGCCCTTTGGGTCCACACTGAATGTCCCCCTCCATTATCCCACCTGATTGACAGATGGGCAGCCACGAGATCAATGCACATGTGGAAGTTCCGCCTGCTGTACATACTGCAGTCCCAAAGCACCGAGTAGTGATGCAGGAAACAGATAATGCAGTAAAAGGCTGGAAGGCACTTCCTGTAAGGAAAAAGGTGAACAGTTAAGGAGGGGAAATTGTCTGCTGCCATTTGCCAAAATCTACAGAAGAACAGATCTTCCATCTGCAAAGCTGTGGAAAAGGAAAAGCAATTGGTGTGTTTTCCTGTCACAGTTCAAACTGCATAAGTTACAGCCATGGTGTGTAACAAGAATTTGGTTGTGAAAGTGCATTATGTTATATATGACTCAATACTAGCTGCAGTTACAGGCATCCATTTAGGATTTTGGAATCCATTGAGAGATGACATACACACACACACTTGCACACCCTAGTCTTCAACCTGGCGCTCCTCCCATCAGTGCGTTGTGACTGGCTGTCAGTGTCAGTCAGTTGTGTAGAGACTCAGCTGGGTCTCAGGCCTGACCTTGTGTCTTCCTTGCCATCTTGAGTCAATGGATCATGACAGCGATGCAGAGTCCCTTCACCTTGGCTCTCCACCTGTCTGTGTGCGCAGGGCAGCTCTCCTAACTGGCCGACAGATCGGGGTCTGCATTTCAGCAGGCTTCTTGGGTGGTTGTCCTAATAACTTCTGGAGCTTGAGGGTCACTGGCCCTGCTACCATGGAGTCACACACTCACAGTGCCTGGTCAGTTGGTGCCTCCTCAGTCCTTCTCAGACACCATCCTGGCCCTGGCTACACAGCCACTGTCCCTGTTCCCCTCCTAGCACTGTATAGGCTGCTACAGAGCCAGGCACACCCCTAACCCTGCCCTACCCCTTGCCTTGCCAGGATGCTGGTGGAGAAGTTCTCCGTGTCCCTGCAGGTCATCTCACCAGTGCATCCAGGTGAAACTGTCTTCTTGCCTAGGCGTCACCCTTTGCCTTGCTTCCTGGACTCCTCTAGTCTAAAGCCGCACAGCCAATTGGAAGAGCTGTTCCTCAGGTAAGCATACTGTGCCAACTATTTTATTTCAGCTTGGCACAAGATAGAATCATTTTGGAAGAGGGAACTTCAACTGAGAAAATACTCCCACCAGATTGGCCTGTGGGCAAGTCTGTGGTGAATTTTCTTGATTGATGATTGATGTGGGAGGGCCCAGCCCACTGTGGGTGGTACCACCCCTAGGCAGATGATCCTCAGGGCTACAAGACAGCAGGCTAAGCAAACCATGGGGAGTAAGCCAGTAAGCAGCACTCTTCCATGGCCTCTGCATCAGCTCCTGCCTCCAGGTTTCTGCCCTGACTTTCCTCAGACTGTGACCTGGAAAGGTAAGATAGAATAAACCTTTTCCTCCCCAAGTTGTTTATGATTATAGCATTTTATCACAGCAAGAGAAACTGACTGAAACACAGGGAGCACAGGAGAACAGTTCTGTTCTAGGGACAGGGACCACTCAGATCAGAAAATGTAAAGCAATGTTCTGAACAACATGGATACGTAACCTTTTATGAGCACAGGTTGTCGTATTCGTTACTTTTATGTCCCCTGCAACTGTAATAAAACAGATTGGCATTCATGAAGGGAAGTCAGGGCAGAAGCTGAAGCAGGAGCCTGGAGGCAGGAACTGAAGCAGGGCCACAGAGGCGCTGCCTGCTGATTTGCTCCCAGGCTCCTTCATGTTCTGTCATCATGCTTACGTGCCTAGGAATGATGCTGCCCTCAGTGGCCTGGACCCTCTTACATCAATTAGGAATCACGACAATGTCCCACAGACATGCCTGCAGCCAGTCTGAGGGCAGAAGTTCTTCAGCTGAGTGTCCTTTGTGGGTGTGTCAAGTTGACAACCAAGATTATCTGCCACAGTAACGTGGTCATGCGTGTCTTGTAGAAAATTTGCTAATTTAGATACACAAACTCATTTTAATTAAATCTCTCTCTCTGTGTGTGTGTGTGTGTGTGTGTGTGTGTGTATGTGTGTGAATATATGCTATGTGTATGCAGTGCCTCAGGAAGCCAGAAGAGAGTATTGGATCCCCTGGGCCCAGCAGTTGTAGGGGCCAGGAAGCAACCTTGGGTCCTCTGGAGGAGCAGAAGGTGGAATAAATCTTTTCCTCCCTCACGAGCATGTGCTCTTAACCACTGAGCCCTCTCTCCAGCCCCTGGAAGCATAAACTTTGTAAAAAGGCTACATTATAGGACACATGAGGCCACACATTTACGTGTTCATACTGCCTTTTCCTCTTCCACACCACAGCTTCAGAGAACATCTGAGCCAGACTCATCATGCGTGGCCTGGGGATCTTGTCTCAGTTAGCACAGAGCCAGGCTCTGGGGCATCGGCGTCCGTGACGGTCACTCCTCCCTACAGCAGGGCCCTTACCCATAGTTATATCAAGGGCCAGTGGGTCAGATCCCCCACAGACAGAGAAGGACTAGTGTATTTGCTGGGATACTGTGTCTTCAGTCTGTGTGCCATCGATACAGAAAAGGCACCCCAGCCAGAAGCATGCTTGATAACCATAGGGACAGCTCCTGGCTCCTCCTCTGCCGGGGAGTAAGCTCATGCTCATTGCACGGAACCAGACAGATTGCTCTGTCGGGGACTTGCAAACCATTTACCACAATCATGCCCCAGCACTTGACAGTTGTGAGCTCATGTCCAAGAACAAAAGAAAGATAAGGAGAATTCAGAGCAGTTGCTATCTGCCTGGTACACCTATGGGCCCACCGGTGACTTGGTGGAGACCAAATGGATAGAGAAAAGGCCCCCACCGACCACCCACTCCAACCACAGCAGGAGCCGTCTTAGCTTTAAAGATTACCAGTAATATTTGGATGTTTCTTTTAAAGTTTTTAAATTTACATTTATTCATTTTATATATATTTATATTAATAATACATCTACACATACATATACATGAGTCTTTTGCCTGCATATATGTCTACACATGCCTGGTGCCCTGGAGATTCAGAAGAGAACACTGGATCCCCTAGAACTAGTTATGAATGGTTGTGAGCCACCACATGTGTGCTGGCAATCTAACCAAGATTCTCTGCAAGAGCAACAAGTGCTTTTAACCACTGAGCCTCCTCTAAAGGCTTCTCTCCTGTCCTGGATGCTTAGAGCCATATCTGAAGGTTGAATGAACAGTAAGTATAACCTGCCTCCACATACTCATTGTTTAACAGAGTCTGTCAATCTCTTTGTTCCTGCCTGACAACATTCTACTTTTTGATGCTATTGCCCCTAAAAATAGTAACTTTTTATCTTTACCAGTGTTCAGAGTTTGAGTGACTTATATGTGTGTATAGAGGTCAGAGGACAATGTCTGGGAGTGGGATCTTGCCTTCTAGATGGGTCTGGGAATTGAACTCAGGTCATCAGGCATGGCAGCAAACATTGTTTCCTCCTCAGCCATTTTGCTGGCCTACACATGCTTACAGGTCATTCTGATTGGTGTCAGAACAATGGCCCAAGAATGTTCAACCATGTGATGCCACCATAACAAATTCCATGTTGCTCCAATGCCCTGGCACCCGTTTTCTTCGTCTTTTGGAAATACACATTCCTTTCAGCTTTTCTATGTTGTAAATAATGCACCAATGTCTAAATGTCTAGAAGGTGTCACTACTTGCAACATGAGATTATGAGGTGTGCATGTGACCTCTGACAAAGGTTCACTCTACTCCAGTAAAAAGGGGCCAGGTAAGGAAGTGATATAAGGCAGAAGGAAGGAAGGGGCCGGCCGAGGAGCAGGGACAGCAGCTGGCTGAGAGTGGGCGGGCAAGGCTGGGTGTCAGTTAAGGCTGCCTTAGCACCGGGGTGCGTGTGTGTGTGTGTGTGTGTGTGTGTGTGTGTGTGTGTGAGAGGGTATGGCTGGGGGGTGAAGGGAGTGTAGGGGGAGTGTTGGTACCACCAGCAGATTTCTACCTTTAACAGGCTGGCTGGAGGCAGGAAGTATTTGACAGATGAGATGACCTCTGGAGCCATCCATTCTGGAATCAGATCTGCCCTGCCAAAGAGGGCCAGGTGTCTGCCCTGCTTCCCTAGAGGAAGAATTCAGACCCTCCTCCCTCAGATATGCTAATAAGCAGTAGTCATGGTGCCTCAGATTAGTGGTGCTGATCGGACTTTGATTTCTGAGAAGTGCCCTCAGTGACATATCTGTGTCAGTGCGTATGTAAGAGGGCGGGGCACGGGGTAAGGGCCACTTCCTTAGATCGTCTTCTAGTCTAGATAGAAGAGTGGGAACAATAGCCATTCAATCATGACCCTATGGTATTAGCCAGAAACATGACTTCAGAGCAGCAGTTCTCAACCTTCCTAACGCTGCAACCCTTTGATACAGTTCCTCATGTTGTGGTGACCCCCACCATGAAATTATTTCATTGCTGCTTCATAGCTGTAGTTTTACTACTGTGATTATTAATAATGTAAATATCTGATATGTGAGCCCTCTGGGAGTCAGAACCTGCAGGTTGAGAACTGCTGCCTTAGAGGAAGGTAGACGATTAGGAGGTCTTTCCATACCTGGGCCCCTGGAATGGCTCAGTCAGTTAAAGACACTTGCTGCTAAGCCTGCTAACCCAGGTTTGATCCCTAGAACCCACAGTGAAGGAGAGAACCAATTCCCAAAAGTTGGTCTCTGGCCTCTAATGTGAACTATGGTATACAAGTACCTGTACTGACACATTGCACATGCACACGCACACACATGCATACACACAGAATTTAAAGTTAATGCTGTGTGAACTGACAAGTAATTTTTCAAGTTGTTCTCCTATATTTTTCAAACATTTTTGTACAGTTAGCAGGTATCACGGTAGCCCTTAGAGAAGGGGAAGCAGGTGCTGGGGGATTTTTTTTGGCAGGAAAGGACTTGTTTTTTATGTTCTGTTTTTCAGGGTTTTTTTTTTTTTTTCTGAGACAGGGTTTCTCTGAGTAGCCCTGGCCGTCCTGGAACTTGCTCTTTAACCCAGGGTAGCCTCAAACTCATAGCAATCTGCCTGCCTCTGCCTCCTGAATGCTGGGATTGAAAGTGTATACCACCACTGCCCAACAAATGCTATTTTTGTTTGTTTGCTTGCTTGTTTTTTAAATACCTCTGTACCTCTCCATGAAGGGAGAGCATTTTTCCCTCTGAGGAAAGTGGAAATATCATTGAAGGTCAAGCAAGCCATCCTTCTGGAGTAGCAGGGCACGACACAGGCTCTGCCTCCAGGTCTGAGCAGCCTTGTGCAGGAATGCTGCCCTAGGTCCCACCACACAGAGGTAGCTGACCCCCCACCCCCTCTCCCCAGCCTCCCATTCTTTCACCATATCAGCTCCCTGGGACCAAAGTAAATGTCTTAGCCACAGGCATCAGTTCCCAGGGTTCCAGAAGCCAAAGCTTGTTTCCTCCTTCATTGACAGCAATTGAAAGGAATTTTGATCTTTCCAAATAGGGGACTCTAGAAGGCATCAGACTAGATGGAGGTGCCTCCCCAGCCCCTGCAGTGTTCACAAGGATGTAGGGTGTGTGTGTGTGTGTGTGTGTGTGGTCGGTCGGTCGGTCTGTCTGTCTGTCCGTCGTAGTGTGAGGGCAGACAAAATGTCAGGAAGCCCAGGCTCAGACTGGGCAGTTCCTTTGTGACTACTACAGGATTGGAGGAAGCAGGAGATGGGTGAATTTGAACTTCTTCAACATGTAGCATGTAGCATCTGTATTATCCTGACGCCCCCACAGCCCAGTCTCCTGTTTTGCTGTGTGCACCTTTCCTAGAAGGAGGGTTATGACATTGGAATGTGGACCATCCTGCTCATGACAGATGCCCCCCTCCAAAAGGGGGAACAACAAAACTGGACCACTTTGCTGGCAGACCTGGGCTTCTGATGGGGTATACCACCCCATCACTCTTTAAACAAAGGAGAAGAAAAGCGGGGTACAGGCAGACATGCCTACCATTATTCATTCTGTTCTGTTTGGGCATTTTATTGAAACTTTGCTTCTGAAAAATTGGCCACGGCCCAGAAAGCAGTACTGTATAAATAGTTCCCCTGGGTGTTTATCTTTTTACTGTCCCTGGGATTCACACGCCATTTAGAGACTCTTCCCAATGGGACTGCTGCCCATACAGTGGACTTGCAGGCAAAAGCTGCAAGACTCTCAGACAGTATCAGGGTGAGACACTTGAAGGAGGCTGCAGCTTTGTTCAGAGCCGCCATGTGAACCAAGCTGGTTCCAGCTTGCTGTCTGCGCTCGCTCGCTCGCTCTCTCTCTCTCTCTCTCTCTCTCTCTTTTCACTGAACTTCTGCCTCCCTCCCTTCTGTTGCAGCAGGCAGTGAAGAAACAAATATCTGCCCTCTGTCATAGCTGTGATGGCTGGGGATTAACAGTGTGGCTATGCCCTGTCTCTCTCATTCCTATTCATAGCTGAGGGCCTTCCACTGAACCTTTTCTTCACTGGAATCCTGGGGATGACAGCTGGGTGCTTCATGCTCAGCCTGGACTGTGTGGTATCTGCTGTCCCTCCCTTCTCCAGAGTCTCTGACATTTTCAAGCTAATTTTTGACCTTGGCATTGGCAAAGACTTGAACTTGGATCCAGCATCTAGTGTTCGTATTTGGGGTTTTTGTTAAAGTTGTTTAATTTTTTATTATATTTATTTGTATGTGTGTTGTGTGTGTGTGCATATGTGTGTGTGTCTGTGTGTGTGTGTATGTGTGTATTTATGTACCACAACAAGCTAGTGGAGACCAAAGAACGGCTTTCAGGAGTCAGTTCTCTCCTACCGCATTCATCTACGGATCAGATTGGGTTGTCGGGCTTAGCAGCAGGCACCTTTACCAGTTGAGCTGTTGCTGGCCCAGAGTTAGTGCTCTTGCTGTGGAGATTGGACACTGGCTCTTATGCATCTGACAACTGACTGTGCCACCTAAGGGTTTGAGGGTTCCTGGCATAGCTTCCTTTTTGTTCCAGGCCTCCAGGAGTGTTATGGGGTCTATCCTTGCTCTTCAGAGTCAAGCCAGTGTCTGCACTGGGTCCTTGTGTCATTATGGTCAGCAGGCCCTCTCACATCCAGAGACCCACACTTGCTCATTCCCCAGTCGCATCTCACTTCTTGCAGTTCATTTAGCGGGACACCTAGAAAGCCATGTGCTGCAATGCACTATGGGGCAAGGCCTGGCTCCCTGGCTCCTCGCCTTATGGGTGAAATCAACCTCAACAGAGATGAACTTGCAGGCAGCTGTCATTTCTCCAGCAGGAAGTGCACTGGGAAGCCAGAGAAACAGAAGGAGACCCAATGACACTCCCTCAGAGCAGCAGTTGAAAATGTATTGCTCCAGGCCAGCAGGAGGCTGTACAGTTGGTTCCCCCACTGAGCAACTGGCAGGGTGCCCTACCCAGCAGAATGCCAGTATCTCCCAGATCCCCCACCAGCTCCCCAATTTCCAGTGGCCTCCACACATGCCTCTAGCAGGTCCTGTCAGTGTGTGAGCACTCAGACTTCATTTGCCAGGGGGTGCCGTTCCTTTGCCTGTGCCAAGAAAGCATCTTTGTGACAGGCACCTGGAACAGAACGGGTGGGACCGGTACACACACAAAGTCTGTTTCACAGTAGTTAACCCATCATGAGCACAGGCACAATGTCTCTTTCTCTTCCAAATTTAAATTACTTTAAAAATATATATAATTTGTAAATGGCCTGGACAGGCTCAGAGAGACAGCAGCTTGGCTCAGGGGGAAATCTTGGTTTTGGAGCATTCTGTTCCTGGCAGATGGCAGTATGATGTCCTTTTCAGAAAAGGAGTAGGGCAGAGAGGGCTGGCCAAAGAGGATTGGGACAGAGGATGCTGTCTGAGTATTCACTTCATGGTTTCATTTCCTGGAATCCAAGTTGGCCATCTTTGGGCTCTTCTCTAGAGAGAAAACACAAAATGCTAAAAGGGTGGAGCACCCTACCCCACACCCAGTTTCAAGCGATCAGGAATTCAGAAGGTGACAAGAGTCCAGTGTAGCCTTCCAAAGCTACACACGCTACACCATATAGCTAACTCTTCAAGAGGGGGACCGGGGTGGAGGTGGGAGTGGGGGTGTCCTGTAGGTCAAGGTGACCTGCCAGAGCTATGTCCCTGCCAGCAGCCTGTTCTAACAGGATGCAGGCCTGTACACACAGGTTCTGTTTAAAGCCACGTTACTGGCCTAAGCACACACATGCACTCCTGGGATGGGTGCAGCCGGCACAGTGGAAGAATCTTCATGGAACCCTTCCTGGGAATTTCCTTCTGAGATGCCCCAGCTCTGGGACTCTTTCTGTTATTTTCCCATCCTCTCAGGTGTCCCCTCTGTCAGAAAAACACAAGATGAGGCGGAAATGCTGTGTAACTGGACCCAGAGACGCAGGTGCCCATGGGTAATCCTGTCCACCCCTTGCAGCTGGAGCCCCAGAAGGAGCCTCAGGCACAGATGCCTTGCCCTAGTTTCTCTTACCTGGCCAGGGTCCTTACCTTGGTTTCTCTTTGTCATGTAACAAGGGCAAAAATACTAGTCAGTTGTGGATTTAAAGCGCCACGAAGTGCTCTGTGCGTAGCTTTGAAGACAACCAACTATGATGATGTCTCAACTAGTTTTCTCTTTCCCATGATACTTCGTGCCAAGAATTCTAAAAGTACCTTTGTCCTTAACGTGTACCTGTGTGCTTCATGGCTTCCTCTTGAAGCAGAGGTGACTCCAGCAAGGCCATTGAGCCGGGCTGGCCAGAGGGTCTCTGCTGAGGGGAGGATACCCTGACCTAATTGTGCTGGCCCCACAGGTCCTCGCTGCCCGAGCAGCTCTCCTTCCTGCACAAAGGCCTCCTGAGCAACCTCTACCTGCATGCTGCTGATTGCTCTGGGCCTCTGCTGCGGTGGCTGTTCCAGGTGAGAGGCCAGGCCTGCCGCTAGGTGGCGGGAGTGAGGCAGCCCTATAGCCCAGGCAGACGCAAGGGTCGGCTTGGCTGGGTCCTCAGTCTCATCTTGCCCTGGATGCTTCTGATACAGAGGATGGAGGTGGGCTGGCAGGGATTGATCGCCATAATGCCAGATGTGCCAAAGTCGGGGAGCTTCAGGAGCCTGGTTAGCCCAGAAATGGAGACTGCCTGGAAGTGTCTGTTCAGCACTCCCAGACTCTGTATCTCTAGGGTATTCCTATGCTACTGGGGTGTGGCTTTCCTGGGGTGCCTGGTGTTCCTAATATGCTTAGAACTGAGTAACTGGGTTCATTCTATTCAACCAGAGAGTCCGTCCTGAGCACCATCTCCTTTCTTGTGGTCACAGTCATGAATGGATCATCTCAGGGACACAGCTGGAGGGGGCTCCCAGGTCCCTCTGCAGCAGTGGAGATTGGGACTCATGAGTTCACTGCTGTAGACTCTCTGGAGTTTAAGGGTTTGCTGCTCTCTGTGAAGCTGTAGGTGGTCTGGAAAATCAAAGAACACCTGCTCCCACTGCCCCAGGTTCCTCCCTAGAGGTTTTGCCTTGAGGCAACACACCTTCTGCCTGAGAATGTAAGTGTCTGGTAGGTGAGAGGCTAGCAAACAGCACAGGACCTAATGCTGCCATCCAAATGTCCTGCATCTGTCTTGCCTTGGCCCCTGCCTAGACCTGTCCCTGTCTGGGGATACTGGCCACAAGTTCCAGCTGGTACCAGAGCTGCCAGTTGGGGCCGGGAGCCTGCCCAGCTGTCAATCAGGGCTAGCATGCCAGGCAGATTGTTTAGACTTCTCAAGTCTGGCAGTCCAGGTGGTGCTCACTCTGCACCCTCTCAGGACCCTTGTGATGCTCCTGTCCTAGAGGGGAAGGACACTGTGCCCCTGAAACCGTTGTGCATAGCTGTCCCCTTGGTCCCTCCCCCAGTTCCTGGGGTGGGGAGATTGGGCCTGCAGGGCAAGTAGGAGCCAGGAACAGTCAAGCTATTATTCTACACCCGCAGTGCCGTCTGTCTCTGCTCCTTTCACAGAATATGACAAAATGCACAATTGGCCATTGGGAGGCACAAAGAACCCCTCTCAGACATCGCCCACAGAGGATCCTTGTGTGACCCTGACAGGAGAGAAGCACCCTCCCTTCTTGTGGCTCAGTCTCCACTAGAATCTGAAACCCAGGCCATGGACTGTATGGAGAGGTCTCCCCTGTGCAGAGGTCTCCTGTGCAGTGTCCATTGGACAAGATGGGTGCACAGGGCAGCAGAGTCTGGGCCTGGCCCCAGGTGCAAGCTCAGGCTCTGCCACCTTGACTTCTGCGTGGCTTTGGCCAAGTCCCCGGCATCAGCTCTGACGTGGGTAGGCCTTAGGAGGGAAGAGAACCGGGGAGGGTAGACACTCAAGGCAGACTTCTTTCTCTTCCCCCAGGAGCATGGCCAGGTAAGGCCAGGCCCCACTGGACTTCGGAATAGGAGACTGGCAGACCTGGTCCAGGCAAAGCAGCTAGACTGGACAGGTCACAGGTTGTCCCGCCCACTTGGGGTCCATTCCAAATGAGGAGTGACCATTAGATCTTACCACCTCTGCTCTATTGACACGCCATTGGTCCTATTGTCACTGGGAACTGGTGGGCCTGGGCTTGCCTCTTCCTGGCTCCAGGGCCTCTTGTAGGCATGCTGCACACACCAGGTGAACGGCCAGCTTTGGCACTCCTGACTGATTGAGCCAGAAGCTGAGCAAATGACTCATTGCCCTCCGTTTCCAGCAGCCTCCTCACTGTGTGTGGTAGGGGGTGGAGAGTGGGGTGGGAACATGTTCTAGAACCAGGAGCATAGAGGATGAGCTCTTAGATCCCAGCGCTGGCCTAGAGAACCACACCCAGAGCCAGATATAACCTGGATGATCAAAGTGGAGGTACAGAGTCCCACTTAGCTTGTGGCCTCCAGCTGTATGGCCCTGGGCAGGGTGCAGGGAATTTTGACATCTGTAAAACAACAATCATGACAGTATCATCCACCCCATTGACTTGGAAGAGTTAAAATGAGTCCTATTTAACACACGTGTGAAGCTGTTTCTAGTGCTTCAAACCTAGAATCCCAGCACTTGGGAGGGGGTGCGGAAAAACCAGGAGTTCAAGGTCATCCTTAACTATTCAGTGACTTGGCTACATGAGATCCTGCCTCAAAGAACCAAAACTGAAATAAATAAATAAATGTATGAAGTTTTGCTACCATTACTTTTAATAAAAAATTTTTAGAGCAGGTAGATCTCTGTGAATTTGAGGCTACCCTGGTCTACAGAGTGAGTTCCAGGATAGCCAAAACTACACAGAGAAACCCTGTTTAAAAAAAAAAAAAAAAGAAACTAAATAAATAAATAAATGAATGTCTTTTCTTTTTATCCTTAGTTGTTAACATGGCCTCCAGAAACATCTTCAAGAGCTTTTGGTCTGCTCTGGGATCTCAGTATAGATGGACTGTTCCGTCCGCCTGGTAAGTACCTGGTAAGATGCAGGGTGGGTACTCGAGCTCTGGAGCCTGTCCCCCTCCCCCACCCCAGCCGGCGTGCTGTGGAACACGCATCACCTGTGCTGCAGACATCAGGCCACACATCTTTGGCTCTGGCTCCAGTGTTAGTGACAAGCTGCGCCAACTGGCTCCTTGGCACCTCTGCCAGGCTTAGGTCCTGTTATCAGTGACTGAGTCCAGGCTGACTTCATGGCCTCCTGGGATCCCTGTACCGTCCAGGAAGGTGAGTTCTGTGCCAGGCAGGCTTTGGTTCAAAAGGGACAGTTTGTCATCTGGGTTCTACTAAGGACCCAGAAAGGAGAGCCATAGTGCATCAGAGTAGCATTCGGGTTGGCATCACCAAGAAGGAGCCTTAAGAGCTGCCCCTCCACCCTGAGTGACAGTCTCGGACCTGTCCCTTGGCTGTGGCATCTGGGTATACTTGACTCAGCATCCAGAGAAGCATTGCATGTCCTGCTGCTGTCTGCACCTTCCCCAGCTGTCATCGTTTGGTACCTGAACCTAGACACTTTGGCACCAAAAAATATTACGTAAGCAGTTTGAAGTAGCTTAGGGTTGGCAATGAGAGGGATTCTCAGAGGCTGGACTCCACCTTGGCCCAACCCATAACCCTCTACCCCAAAGTGCGCAAACACACAGCTCTGAGGACCAAGGTTATAGCCCCTGGTACGCCAGAGCTCTCTGTGCTTTGAGTGTCTGCATTGTGTCCCTCTGCTTCAGGGGTTGCCAAGCTGGGGCCATCTGTCAAATCCGAGCATTCCAGGAACCCTCACGGGCCCCTCACTAAGGGCTTCTGACAAGCCACCAGTCGAAGCGTCTTCTCCCTTTTTGTAACCTCTGCCCCTGTGGCCTGTGCTGCCCTTTGCAGCCCCAGGGCCGCCTCTGCAGCATGCCTGCCCTTTGGGAAACAGAGGCCTTCCTTGTCTACCACTCTCCATGCTGTGGTATGAGTCTCCTCCTCTCTCCTCTCCTACAAACCCATCAGGAAGGGTACAGAGTAGCTCCCAGGTTCCTGATTCTCAACTCTGACTCCTTAAGAACACAGCCTGGGTCCTGTCCCCATAAGCCTGGCCTAGAGAATTCCCTGAGGTCAGGATCCCTACTGATTAGGAGGAAGTCAGGCCTGATTCACCAAAGAATCAACTTAAGCAGAACACAGTACACCTGCGTCCACCATGGCACTGCTCATAACAGACAAAGGGTAAAAGCAGCCTACATGCCCGACGGATAGATGCACACGGAATGTGACATACTGTGTGCACGCTGAAGTACAGTACATACTTAGGATGCACAGAATAGACATGTGATGGAACATTGCCAAACCATGGAAAGGAAGGCAGTTCTCACACACTGAGATGCAGATGAGCCCTAGAAGAAAACACTAGCAAAAGCAGATACCTCGATTCCACATGAAGGGAAATTCATAGAACTGTAGCCACCAGGGCAGAGGAGACTGTGTGAGTCATGGAACAGGTTATGGCTTGAGAAGCTGGCTGGTGGCTGTGCAGCAACGAAAGAGTGCAGTGTCCACTGCTCCTCTCAGGCCTCCTACCTGTCAGGCGTGTTTGACTGCTCAGCTGCACCACAACACAGGATGCACATCTAAAGTTAAGTTAGATCCAGGATGGCTACAGAAAAAAGCCCTGCTCACCAGGTTCACATACACCTGGAGGCCCTGGGGGCCTCTGTGAGCACAACAGAGCTCAAGGCAAAACTTCTGGACTGCCACACCTTTACCACCTGTGGCCATGAAATCACCTGACCCCTTCCACACAGTTCCTGTTCCCTGGGGTGTGTGCTCACCCGAGGCTGTCCTCTGATGACTGTCCAGTGGAAGGTCTTATTCAATTTCGTTTATCCCACCCACTTCCTTTGTCAGCAGTGGAACTCAGTTTCAGCACATCCTGTGAGGGGAGTTAAAGGCTGGAGCACTCCAGGGTAGGCTAAGGAATCAGAGTAGGATGTGTTGAGAAGGGGCTCTTGATGAGCATAGACGGTGGAATGTTCAGGAACACTGTTAGTCTTCACCTCAGGGATAGCTGGAGGCCACCTGCATTAGGGCCCAGCAGGATGGCAGGGGACAGGGTAACCCAGGCCAGCCCTTGTCCTCAGAAGGCTGATGACCCTCTGAGGGCTTAGAGGGAGGGCGTGAAGTAAGTGGCCACTATCAGAGAAGGGGAAGCAGAGTGGGGACTGGACTCCATCTGGGTGTGGCTGGCCCTCCGGAACTGTTAGAGCACTTCTGGAAACTGCATGGGGCAGGACGGCCCTCACTCTCACTTGCCTGGAAACCAAGTAAGCCCCAGATGGAGCCCCTGCCCTGTGTAAAACTTGGTCCAGGTCAAGGCATCACACAGTCTTTGTTATCAAGCCATGTTTTCATTAAGCTGTACCTTGGCTGTTAGTGGCACAGAACAGGAAATGCACAGTGTTTGTTTGCATGTTATAGGTTATACACACTGCCTTTCTTGATTGTGTGTGTACAAGCATGCGCGCACACGTGTGCGTGTGTGTGTGTGTGTGTGTGTGTGTGTGTGTGTGCATGTGTGTATGCACACATGCCACAGCTCACTTGTGGAAGTCAGAAGGCTACCTGTGGAAATCAGAGTCCTCTCCCACCTTGTGGGTTCTAGAGATCTAACTTAGGTTTTCTGACTTGGTGGCACGCACCTCTACCCACTGAGCCATCTTGCCGGCACACATTTCTCTTTTTACCAGGATTGTCCGTAGACTAGGCTGGCCTTGAACTTAATAGAGATCTGCCTGCCTCTGCCTCCAGAGTGTTGGGATTAAAGGAATGTGCCAACATGCCCGGCTTACCAGGACATTCCTCTCATTTACAGAACTGGCCCTGAGCTTCAAAGGCTGCTTGTCATATTTTCTGACTATCAGTGTCCTTTGAACAACTTGACTGTGTGTGAAGTTTCCATTCCCACAAATTCAACCCTCTAGGACAAAACCCAATAAACCTACTTTTCCAGCCTTCAGATATTCAGGGATTATTACTGTTACTTAAAAATGAGTCTCTGAGTAGTACAGCATAACAAGTCACACAGTCTTGCCCCTTTGTTAAGTACTCTGAAGACTATTGAAGGCACCTGATTTGAATAAGATGTGCAGTGTGTGTGGCTGTGTATAAGGAGGATCTTGGGACCGATCCCCAGGGTTCCAAGGATAGCTGCATGAGCACAGTTACAGCATAGCCTGTTTCCATGCCTTTAAGGTCTCCATGGCAAAGATGGCAGGGAAGCCACTGCTTAGACTATACAAAGAAACATCAGATGCTTGTGCCTGGCAGGCCGAGCCTCCTAGATGTCCTCCATCCCTTTCCAGAGATGCTTCAGTGGCACTTGCACCCCTAGCTCTGGCATCCCCTACAGAGCCTTCTGGCAGGAAATAGCCTGAGCTGTTTGTGCAGACTGTGGCTCAGACCCCTCTGCCACCAAGGCCTCCCCAGGCTCCTAAACTAAGCTCTAACCCCAGGGCATGCAGACGTGCAGTCCTGAGTACGCAGCAGCATAAATGGAGTTCCCTTACCAAGGAAGGAAGGATATGGCTCTCAGCTCAGCAACCCAGAACCTGCTGTCGTCAAATCGGGACATTTTCAAGTTTCCTTTCTGTTGCTGCGATAAAACACCGACCAAAACCAAGTTGGAGAGGAAAGTGTTTATTTGACTTAAACTTCTAGGTCACAGCCAGTGATTGAGAGAGGTCAGAGCAGAGAATCAAAGCAGGAGCCTGGAGCTGGCTGGCTGGCTGCAAGACTCACTCACTGGGGTGTGCTCTGCTGGCTCAGCCATCTCTGCTGTCTACCTACAGAATGCTTATGTCATTCCCAAAGGAACTGTATGGACATTGGCAGTCAGACCCTCCCAGTGTGCCCTTCTCCCTAGTTCCTGGATCCTTGAACCTACTTACTGTCTCTAAGGCTTTGCCTATTTGAGACATAGTTATTTAGTTTGGTGTGGGTTTTGTTTTGTTTTATTTTTATGGACAGGATCTTATGCTGCATCCCAGACTATTTCATGTATCTGAGACTAGCCTTGAATTCTTTTTCTTTTGAGACAGGTTCTCACCATGTAGCCATGGCTGACCTGGAACCCACTATGTAGATCGGGTTGACTTCAAACTCACCATCTCCCTTTGCCTCTGCCTCCAAAATGCTAGGGATTAAAGGCCAGGACCAGTATGCTCGCTCGGCGCCCCAATGGCTATTGTATATACTATCACATAGTCTGTGATGTTTATCTCTGGCTTCTTGCAAAATGTCTTCAGAGTTCATGCCTGCTTTATTCTGCCTTACTCTGAGCCAGTTCTGTCGGCTGGACTGGCTGTCCAGCAAGTTCATGGACAATGTTGGAGTTCTAGGTAGGCACACATACTTGTGCCCAGCATTTGACATGGGTGCTGGGGTTCCGAGCTCAGAGCCTCGTACGTGCAGAGCAATCAGTCTAGTCTGTTGAGCAGCCTCTAGCCCAGACCCTTAATCCCAACTTTTGTTTTGGCAAAGTTCAGTTCACCAATCTGTTTCCCCTGAACCCATACTTTGATGTCAAATTTAAAGAAGCCATTGCCTGGTCCTGACAACTGTGGTTTCTTCTAGGAGATTTCTCCGTTTAAGTCATAAATTTGAGCCTTTTGGCCAGCCTGTGGTGGGTCATGCATTTAATTCTAGCACTTGGGAAGCAGAGGCAGGGCATATCTCTACGAGTTTGAGGCCAGCTTGGTCTACAGAGTGAGTTCCACATCAGCCAAAGACGGTGTCTTTTAAGATACCAATAAATCCCAGCAGTGGTGATGTACCTCTTTAATCCCAGCACTTGAGAGGCAGAGACGGGCAGATCTCTGAGTTCTAGGCCAGCCCAGGGTTACACAGAGAAACTCTGTCTCTAAAAACAAACAAAATAAATGTAGGCCTTTTGATTCACTTTGAATTCCCCTTCCTGTATGCATGGTGTGAAACTGAGGCTCAGCTTGATGCTTGAACTGGAGCCACCTGGTCATCTGGGCACCTTCTGTACCAGCTCCTCCCTTTTCACTGAATTGTCTTGGCAGCCTTGTTGGAAGCCAGTTAATTGACCGTGGATGTAGGGGGTCTCTTTCTAGATTCATAAGTTTCCTCATTGGTTAATGTCTTAGTTAGGGTTTCACTGCTGTGAACAGACACCGTGACCAAAGCTACTCTTACAAGGACAACATTTAATTGGGGATGGCTTACAGGTTCAGAGGTTCAGTCCATCGTCAAAGCAGGAGCATGGCAATCTTCAGACAGACATGGTGCAGAAGGAGCTGAGAGTTCTACCATTTCACCTGAAGGGGGCTAGGAAAAGACTGGCTCCCGAGTGGTTAGGAGGAGGGTCTCATTGCCCACCCCCACAGTGACACACTTCCTCTGACAAGGCCACACCTCCTAATAGTGCCACTCCCTGGGCCAAGCCTATTCAAACCACCACAGTTAATGTGTCTGTCTTTATACCAGCACCCTGAATTCTTGACTAATTATAGATTTCAAAAATGAGGTGTGTTCATCCCTCTGCCCGTCCTGAAATGGTTGCAGCAATTGAGAGTTCCCACATTTTCATCTGAGACACTATGTAATTCTTAACGGTTTATGTAAAAATAACAGCTGGAGTTTTTATTCTTGGTCTGTAGCTACCCAAGTAATGTTGCCTTCTGTCCTAGTCTGTTTGGTGTTGCCTTAGGAATTCCGCAGACTGGATTCTTTGGAAACAGTAGACTGTATTTCCCTCACTGTGCTGGAGGCAGGGAAGTCTAAGCCTGAGGGCCACTTCTGGCCAGGACCATGCTTCTGTGTCACGGAAGTCAATGAGGGCATCGCAGTGTGTGTAAGAGAAGGCAGATGAACTCAGCCTGTGATGGGAAGCTCATCCCAAGATAATCAACCCATTCTTAAGAATTCTTTCCTCTTGACTTCATCTCCCGTGAGGATCCCATCTCTCCGTGCCATGGCTTTGGAAATCAAGCTTCTAACACTGGGGGACATGTGCAAACCACAGTATCATGGTGACAGTCTTGTCCATGAACATGGGATGTCTTCCCACAATGTTCTGTAGTTTACATGAGCTATGATTCTTTTGTTAAATTTATTCCTAAATACTGGAGAGATAGCTCAAGAGCTACAAGTTCTTACCATTCTTGCAGAGGATTCAGGCTCAGTTCCCAGTACCCCCACAGCAAACAGTCTGCTTGTAACCAGTACTGGCAGACCAGAGACCCTTTGGCATCCATGGGCTCCTCCTGAAGATTGCACAGACTTACACATACATATACAACTAAAAATAAAGGAAGCAAGCCTCTCACACTGCCACTCCTAACATGGCAACTAGGAGAGGCTTTTCTTCTCACTGACCTTACATCCTGCAGCCTCACGAAACCTGTTTATTAACTATAATCATTCTTGTGGGGTTTTTCTTGTGGTAGAATTTGGTTTGAAAGCAAACATTCTTTAGCAATTAACTGCTTGGAAGTAATGACTCTTATTTGTTTAACAATGTGTCTTGGCTGAGTGGTCCTAGTGCTTGCAGAGCTGTGGGGCTGGCCATTACCTCTGCCCCCCATCCCACTGGACTTCATGGGGTAGAAGAAAGCACTGTTTCTTCCCCAGCTGGGGACCCTAACTCTCCAGAGAAGGAACAAGTGGTGCCTAAGTCCTTTCCCACCACTTCTAGAACAATGGAGTTCATTTTCACCTACGCTGTCCATGCTAACCTAGAATCTATCCTATTTGTGGAGGAGGAGGGGGCTGTACTGAGATAGCATGACCCTGGCCAGGACATTCTTTAGATACTTTGAAAGTGGGCGAGCAATTCAACTCTAAGAGTTTATTTTTTCTGAGCAGGGTCTCTGGACCTTCCTGCCTTGGTCTCTCTCTGCCTGTCATGGCTTCTTGTGTATTCTCAACTTTCTCCCTCCTTCCTTCCTTCCTTCCTTCCTTCCTTCCTTCCTTCCTTCCTTCTTTCCTCCCTTCCTCCCTTCCTCCCTTCCTCCCTTCCTCCTTTCCTCCCTCCCTCCCTCCCTCCCTTCCTTTTTTCCTTCTGGCAGTTCTCCATACCTCCCAGAAAGTGTTCATAAAGTTCCTTCTTACGACAAAAGAAAGGTTGAGATGTTGCTTTGTTGGTAGAGTGCTTGTGGAGCATATACAAAGTCCTGGGTTCAATCCCCAGCAAAGCACAAAAGGGTGTAATATCAGTGCGTAGTAGGTGGCTCAGAAGTTCAAGGTCATCTTGGCAACATAGCAAGTCTGAACCCAACCTGGGCTACATGAAACTCAAAATTTTATGTCAAGTTGGCCACAAGAAAACTAACCACTGTACTCCTACAAGTTTTAGTGATAATAAATCATAAAGCAACTTATTTTAAAATAATTATTTGGTATGAACATAATCTTTCTATTTCCTTGAATTCTTGCCTCAATTTCATCTGTGATGGGATTACAAGCATTTACATCCAGAGCAGTGGTTCTCAACCTTCCTAACACTGCAACCATATTATGGTGGCTTGACCACCAATCTTAAAATTATTTTCATTGCTACTTCATAACTATAATTGTGCTATTGTTATGAATCATAATGTAAACATCTGTGTTTTCCAGTGGTCTTAGTCGAGCCCTGTGAAGGGGTCATTTGATTCTTAAAGAAGTCAAGACCCACAGGTTGAGAACTGCTGCTCTAGAGTAGTGCTTTTAAAAATGCGTTTAAGGTTGGGTTCCCAGCACTTGTGAAGCAGAGGCAGTCAGATCTCTGAGTTTGAGGCCAGCCTGGTTTCTATAGTGAGTTATAAGACAGCCAGGGTACACTGAGAGACCCTGTCTCAAACAAACAAGCAAACAAACAAATTGGGACTTGCCTTGTAGCCCAGACTGGCCCACTTAACTCCTGAGCCCCAAGCTCAAGAGATGTGCCAACCTCTGCCTCCTAGAGAGGCTAAGATCAGAGCCACAAGACACCAAAGTCCAGTTTTGAAGAAGGGTGAATTAAACTGTAAATATAAATGTTAATGCCTGGGGGGGGCAATGACTGGAATGTAAATAAATAAAGTAATTTAAATTAAAATGTTAATGCCTGTGACTGTTGACCAGTGGCCTGGAAAGCCTTGGTGATGTCACCTGTGGACAGACCTTTCTAGAACCCCAGGGATAAAACATAATACTCCTAGAAAAGCAGGATATGTTGTCCCAGAGTGACTGCAGAGGAATACTTCTGTCTACTTGGTACTTTTCTCCAGTATATTTTTAGGTTTGGAGCTCCTCAACCATGACAACAGGACCGCTGGCTGATGCTCGGTGGGTAAAGGCTCTTGCCACCAAGCCTGATGCCTTCCTTCAATCCCAGGGACCCACATGTAGAAGGAGAGAACCAGTTCCTGCAAATAAATAAATGCAGACTTTAGTGACAGTATGGGGTCTCTGGGTGGGAGGGTTGCCAGTGTTTATTTTATTCTTTAGATAAATTGTTTTATGATTTATCATCACTAATAGTTTTGGGGGTGCACTGGTAGTTTTTTTTGGTCAACTTGACACAAGGTAGTCATGAAGGAAGAGGAGACATCAGTTGAGGAATTGCCTACATCAGATTGGCTGGTAGGCCAGTCAGTGGGCTTTTTCCAGGATTAAGGATTGATAATGGGAGTACCCAGCTCACTGTGGGTGGTGCCACTCATGGCTGTATGAGAAAGCAGGCTGAGCAAGCTGGTAAGGAACATTCCTCCGTGATCTGCATGAGTTCCTGCCTTGACTTCTCAGTGAAGACTGTGATGGGGAAGTATAAGCCAAATGAAGATTTTTTTCCCACACAGGTTGCTTGGGGTCAGGGTTCGATCACAGCAGCAGAAAACAAAATAGGACGGAAGTTGGTTGTGTTGTGTTGCTATGACAGAGCTGGCCCTGATCATTTGGGAAGGATTATGGAAAGAGCTGAGAATGTTGGGCTGAAAAAGCCGTTGAGGGCTTAGAGCTTAGTGGGCTGTCTGTGGGCCCTTGAAAAGGGTGTTGGCTATGTTTTTTTGTCAATTTATACACAAGGTAGAGTCATCTGGAAGAAAGGAACCATAATTGACAAATTGCCTACATAAGATTGGTACGTAGGCAAGCCTGTGATGAATCTCCCAGGCAGTGGTGGTCTTGGCATCGTGGGATTTGATAGGGTCATGAAAGAATTCAAGTCTTGGTTGCTGGGGGAAAGCCAGCAGTGAAGGCACAGCCTCAGCTGCAGTAGAAGCCCCAGGATTAAGGAGATTATAAAGAGAAGGTGAGGCTTGGCACTATGCAGCAAGGCCAGAATCCCAGAAGAGAGCCAGGAGAGGCTATTGATGGAGATACCATAGGATAACCCCCAAAGGGTCAGCAGCCGTTGCTGAGTGGAGCCTGCCTGAGCCCATACAATTACTGAGTGTGCCGTGGATGGTGGAGGCAGAGACATATAACTGCTCAAGCCCTCTGGAGTCCCAACAAGCCCCAAAAGATCATGACTCCCAACATCGGACACTGTTGTGGCTTGCTTTGATTTGACAGTGACTGTGCCTATTCATCCCTCTTGGAATATAAGAAAGTGTTTAGCATGCTTTTGATTGTAAAGGAACCCATAGTTGAGAGACTTTGGATTATTTAAAGAGACTGATCCTTGAAAATGTTTGAGTTCTTAAGATTGTGGGACTTTTAAAAGTTGGAATATTTTATGTTGTGATAGTAACACAACATTTTGGGGCAACAAGAAAGAAAATTAGTTGAATAGTAATGTGCTGAGAAGAGATCAGCTGTCATCTCAGAGTAAGGAACCTCAATTAGGAAAAACACCTTTCTAAGAATGGGCTGCAGGCAAGCCTGTGGGGATATTGTCTTGATTAATAATTGATGCGGGAGGGTCTAACCCCACTGTGGGTGGTGCTACCTCTGGACAGGCAGGCGGTCCTGGGGTGCTTAAGAAGGCAGACTGAGCAACTGGAACAGGCCAGTAATCAGCACTCCTCCATGGCCTTTGCTTCAGTTCCTGCCTCCAGGTTCCTGTCTCAAGTTCTTGCCCTGACTTCCTTCAATGATGGCGCATGATCTGCAAGGTAAAGTAACCTTTTCTTCCCCAATTGTCTTTTGGTTGGCATTTTATCACAGCACTAGATACCTAACTAGGACAGGAGAGTGTAAGAACACTGCAGACAACAGAGGCCTGGCTTGTGACTTTACTGAGACAAGTGATGCTGCTTGGCTGGAGCTGAAAAATCAGCTGTGATTTTAATAAGCATCATTGAGATACATCTCAAAATGGACACTGAACGTGGAAATCTGTAGGAAACTCCCACATTCTATTGGTTTTGGAGGCATGAAGGGGTGATGGTGAGCTGAGACTTTGGCATGATGTGGCAGGCCCTAGAGAGGGCAGGAGGCCATTAGTGACGGTACAGCCTCAGTTGCAGGGAAGGCCCAGAATTAAGGGAGTCATGGAAATAAACTTAAGTTTGGTACCGTGTGGCAAGAGTGTGAGTCCCTAAAGAGGGCAGGAGAGGCCATTGGTGACTGTGCAGCCTCAGTTACAGTAGAGACCTGAGCATATTGGAGCAGTCAGAACCATGGGATGACCACCAAGGACAGCACCCACTGGAGTGGAGCCAGGCTGGAACCAAGATGAGCTGTGTGTGCCATGGGTGACAGAGCAGGAGAGAAGGCTACCAAGGACCTCTGGAGCCCAGACGATCATGAGTGAGCTCCAGATGTCAGACACTGAGTGGTTTGCACTATTGGAGTTTGGATTTGTTTTGATCTGATTGTAACTGGGCCCTGGTTCTTCCCGCTTGGAATAAGAAAGTTTGTGATTTAATTTGAATTTTACAGGAGGCAGCAGTTAAGAGATTGAATATGAGGCCAGGCCGTGGTACATATCTTTAATTTCAGGACCTGGAGGTAGAGGTAGGCATATCTCTGAGTTCAAGGCCAGCCTGGTCTATAAAGCTAGTTCCAGAACACTACACAGAAAAACCCTGTCTTGAAAAACCAAAGAGAGAGAGGGAGAGGGGGAGAGGGAGAGAGGGAGAGAGATTGAATTTGAACATTTTAAAGAGACTTTGGACTTTTAAATTTGAATTTAATATTTTAGATTTATATATTTTATATGTATGAGTATTTTTCCTACAAGTATGTATATGTGTGTGTATGTATGTATGTATGTATGTACATTTACTGTATTCATGCCTGGTACCCACAGAGGTCTTGGATTCCCTGGAACAGGAGTTACTGATGGTTATGAGGCACCATGTGGGTGCTAGGAATTGGACCTGGGTTCCCTGCAAGAGTAGCAAGTACTTTTAACCTCTTCACCGTCTCTGTAGCCCCTTAAGAATTGACATTTTTAAAGATAATGAGACTTTTAAAAGTTGAACTATATTTTATATTGTAATCTTGAACAAAACAAGATAGGAAAGATTATAGTTTAATATATTTATGTGTCAACCTAATTAGGGGTCAATTTTGTTGGTTAGGTTTTTTTTGTTGTTGTTTCATTTTGTGTTTTTTAATTTTGTCAACTTGCTACAATCTAGGAAGATAGAAAGTCAGCTGAAGAATTGCCCATATCACTCGGCCTAAAGAAAAGTCTGTGAAGCATTGACTAATGTGTGTGGATACAGCCCACCATAGGTGATACCATTCCTGAGCAGGAGTTCCTAGGTTGTACAAGAAAGGTGGCTAAGCAAGCCTTTAAGTAAGCAACATTCTCCAAGGTCTCTACTTCAACTCCTGCCTGCAGGTTCCTACCTTGACTTCCTCAGTGATGGACCATGATAAGGACATGTAGGCCATAAACCTTTTTCTTCCCAAAGTCAGGTTTGGTCAGTATTTTACCAGAGCAGCAGAGACTAAGTTAGAGCAAGAGGACTGGACTTTGTAAATCAAAAATTTGATATAATGATAATAACATTAGTATTACCATTACTATTTGTGATGATTTGTATATGCTCAGACCAGGGAGTGGCACTATCAGAAAGTGTGGCCCTATTGGAATAGATGTGGCCTGTTGGAGTAGGTGTGTCACTGTGGGTGTGGGCTTTAAGACCCTCATCCTAGCTGCCTGGAAGCCAGTCTTCTCCTAGCAGCCTTCAGATGAAGATATAGAACTCTCAGCTCCTCCTGCACCATGCCTGCCTGGATGCTGCCATGTTCCCACCTTGATGATAATGGACTGAACCTCTGAACCTATAATCCAGCCCCAATTAAATGTTGTCTTTCTAAGAGTTGCCTTGGTCATGGTGTCTGTTCACAGCAGTAAAACCCTAACTAAGACACTTTTACTATTACTCTTACTATTATTACTACTACTTGAGATAAAGGTTCTCTGTGTAGCTCTGGATGTCTGTAGACTAGGCTGGCCTCGAACTTACTGATATCTGCCTTCCTCTGCCTCACAAGGGCTGGAATTAAAGGTGTGCACCACACTGCCTGGCTTCTTTTTCTTACTTCCTTGAGCATTTTATATTTTGATCATAGTTATTTCCCTCGCTCCTCACAGACCCACTTCTACACTGCCTGCTTTCTTTTTTTGAGACAAGATTTCACATAGTCCAGTTTGGCCTCAAATTCCGTATGTTAACAAGGATAACTTAATTTCCAGTCCTCCTATCTCTGCCTCCAAGTTCTGGAATTACAAGAGTGTTCCATCATATCTGCCCCATGTGTTGCTGGTGACCAAACACATTTCTTTCTGTAAGCTGTGGTAGCAGATACCTTTAGGCCCAGCACTTTAAGAAGCAAAGGCAGGTAGATTTCTGTGGCTTTGAAACTATCCTGGTCTAAACAAGGAGGTCTAGCCAGGCCAGCCTGGGCTACATTGTAAGAACCCCCATCTCAACAACAACTAAAAACATGTACTTACTTTGTGGCTGTGTCTTGTGTGTGGAAGTGCACGTGCCACAGCACACACATGGAGGTCAAGTGCCAGCCTGTGGGTGGGAGTCTGTTCCCTCCTTTCTCCATGGGGTTCAGAGGATTAAACTTGCATCATCAGGCACTGCAGTAAGCACCTTTACCGCCAAGCCCTCTCCACAGCCACAGGGATCTTGTGTTTGTGTTGTTCTCACTTCTAACCTTCTGTGGGGTTCCTGGCACATCCCAGGACTTAGGCAGCTATCTGGCGAATGAGCGGAACCCATACCACCTGCTTCAGACTTCCTCAGCCGGCCGGCCGGCCGCTCCTCGGATTGTTCAGGGTCTACTAGCTGTGGAGGTGGGGCTGTTGGCAAAGCTCTGGGTGTGCTGTTCTGTGCTCCATGGTCTGGGTTGAGGGCCCGGCTGGACTGTGGGGACACTCAGTCACTCAGGCTTTGCTCTTGCTTGGCTGTCATCTCCCTCCCCTCCCTGCCTTTTGAAGCTCTCCACAGCTGGCCTTGTTCTGCATGCCATGCCCTTTCCTGCAGGTATCTCGGGTTCTGTGGCATCTGGGCTGCCACAGCTCAGAGTGAAGGCCTGTAACTCGCTCAGCACCTCCCTCACAGCAGGCTGTCTAAAGTTCCCAGGGGACTCTGGTGTGTTTCTGGGGCAGAGAAACTCCAGATTCTAAGGGACCAACCTCTTAGAGGGACAGAGTGACCAGGCTATGATACAGGGTTTCTCTTGAACTTAAGACTTTTTACCCAAATTATGTCTATGACTGGCACTGTTGGGTGCTTCTATGTTCGTCCTCTTTTTTTTCTTTCTTTGAGACAGGGTCTCATGTGTACCTGGCTGGCCCTGAATGCCTTGTGTAGTAGCCAGGAATGACATGCTACTTGGTACTGCTGATCTTTCTGCTTTCACCTCCTCAGTGTTGACCATGCCCAGTTTGTATGCTGCTGGAGTTCCAACCCAGGGCTTTGTGAAGTTAGGCAAGCACTCTCATCTAACACATATTCCAGCCTGAGGAGAACTGTGGTGGCGTCGGTGTCATCGGCATCGCCGGCGTCATCATCATCATCAACAACATGATATTTTAAACCAGCTTGTAAAGGAGTGGCCTCCATGTGGCTTTTTTGTTAGCTTTGGTTAGCCCTCCTCTTCTGTCTCCCCTGCCTCCCCATCCCTACTTAAGCCTTTCCACACCAGTGTTCTACACTTCTATTTTTATGCGTTCTACTCACCACCCCCCTTGACGATCCCTTTCTAGTCTCCTGGACTCTAGACAGTCACTTCAAATAAACACAGAAAACTCAACGTTCAAAGCTAAGATCCACATATGAGCAAGAACATCCAGTATTGTACATCAGTATTTCTGAGCCTGGGTCATTTAGTTTTTGAATACTTTCTGATTCTATCCATTTTCCTGCAGATACTAGATTCTTTAGAGCTGCACGTGTGTTCCACATTTTCATTGCCCGTTCTCCAGTTGATGGACGCTTTATTGTTCCTGGCTCTCATGAGCAGAGCAGCACTGAGGACAGATGAGTGTGTGTGTCTGAGGCAGGATATGACTCCTGTGGCTGTGTGTCCAGGAGTGGCACAGTCGGGTCGTAAAGTTGTTCTCCTTTTAGCTTTTAGTGAAACTTACGTGCTGATTTCCAGAGTGCTGCACCAATTAACGCTCCCACCAATAGTGAGTCAGGGCCCCTCCCCCCGCAACCTCACCTGCGCTGCTCGTCGCCAGTTTGTTGCTGCTTTTTCTCGCTCTTTTTTTGAGGCAGGGTTTCTTTGTGTAGTCCTGGCTATCCTGGTACTCTGTAGACCAGGCTGGCCTCAAACTCAGAGATCTGCCTGCCTCTGCCTCCTGAGTGCCCCAGCATTAAAGTCACAAGCTGCCACAGCCCAGCATTACTTGTCTTGATGATAGACATTCTGACTGGGCTGAAATGGAACCTCAATGTACTTCTGAGTTCTGCTGATGGCTAAAGATGTTGAACACTTTTTAAGATATTTATTAGCCATTTGTATTTCTTCCTTTGTGAGTTCTCTGTGCAGCTGCATGGCCCGTTTTTAATTGCGTTATCCGTTTGTTGTTTTTTGTTTTGTTTTGTTTTAATGTATTCTGTAATTGTAAGATTTGTAGCTGGCAGAGGTTTTTGCCCGTTCTGTGGGCTTCCTCTTCTCTTGATTGACAGATTTCCTTTGCTCGACAAATGCTTTTTAAGTTCATGACACATTTCATTCGTCAATTGTGGCCTGACTTCCTGAGCAGCTGAGCTCAGAAAGCCTTTCCTGAAGTGGGATCTGAAGTGTTTCCCCTGCCTTTTTCCTTAGCAGTTTTGGAGCTTGAGGTCTTACGTTAAGGTCTTCAATCCGTTTGGAGTTGTTTTCTGTGCAGGGTGGGAGATAGGCAATCTAGATTCAGTCTTCTATGTGTAAATATCCAGTTTTCCCCAGCACAAATAAGTACTTTTAGCATTTTATTTTTTCAAAAAATCAGGGGACTATGCCTGCATGAGTTTCTGTTTGGACTTCTATTCTGTCCCATTGACGTCCATAATCTATTTTCATGCTAACACCATAGGTTTCTCTTACTATGGCTCCACACTGGACCTCAAAACCAGTTGCAGCGATCCCTGCAGCACTGTTGCTCGGGATTGCCAAGGCTATCTGGGATCTTCTGTTCTTCGATAAACATATTATTATTTGTTTCTCTGTTTCTGTGAAGAACGGTGTTGGAATTCCGACGTGATTGCTTTGGACCTGTGATTTGTTTGGCAGGACAGCCATTTAGTCTTCCAGTTCTTTCTCGGTTTCTTTGTCAAGTGTGCTAAGGTCTTCAGAGTTCTAAAAGTTTGCTGGTAGAGTCTTCAGGGTTACTGTACCACCACCACCATATCTATCTCTATCTCTCTCTCTCTCTCTCTGAGATAAAGGTCTCACTGTGTAGCCCTGACTGACCTGGAACTCAGTATGTATACCAGGTTCACTCCAAACTCACAGAGAATCCTATATCTGCCTCCCAAGTGCTGAAATTAAAAGCATGTACCACCACTCTGGGGATAGAGTCTCTCTTAAAATCACATCTGCAAATAAGGATACTTTGGCTCTTCCCTTTCTGTTAATATTTCTTCCGTCTGTCTGTCCTCTCTTACTGCTCTAGTGAGGACTCCAGCACCGTCCTGCATGAGAGCCGGGGAAGTAGGCAACCCTCCCTTGCTCCAAATCTCAGTGGAAACCGTTGAAATCCCCCTGTTTAGCACAGCGTTGCCTCTGTTGCTACAGAGAGCTTTGACTGTGTCCAGATGTTTCTTTCTAGTCCCTGTTTCTTCAGTATTTTTAATGTGAAAAGAGCCAGGTGTGGTAGCACGTGCCCTTAATTCCAGTACTCAGGAGGCAGAGGGAGATGCATCTGTGATAGTTTAAGGCCAGCCTGGTTTACATAGCAAGTTTCAGGTCATTCAGGGGTACACAGTGGGACCCTGTCTCAGAAAAAAAAAAAGTTGAATTTTGTTGAAAGTCTTTTTTACAGCTGTTGAGATAATCATGTAATTTTATCCTTTTGTCCATTTATGTAAGTTATTACACTTGTTGATTTGTATGTGTAGAGCCATCCCTACATCTCTGGAATAAATCTAACTTTATCATTGAAGTTATTTTTAAATACTTACTTGTGTAATTTTAAATTATAAAACTCATATATGTGTCTGCATGTGGACACATAAGTGCAGATGCCCATGGAGACCAGAAGAGGGCGTCGGATCCCTTAGAGCTGGAGTTACAGATAATGGTGAACTACCTCACATGGGTGTTCAGAACTGAACTTGGATCTTTTAGAAGAGCAGCAGTGAGTGCTGTTAACCAATAAGCCATCGGTCCATCCGCCTTAACTGTTGGATTTTAAAATCTCAATCAGTGGGAACTAGTAGCTTCCTAAGAGTCACTATGTGGCCAAAGCCATTCTCCTCTGCTGTTAAGCTTTCAATAGTGCCACTGTCTTCTGTAGCCTGGCATGGAGCTACAGTGACTAAACCCCCTTTTCCTGAACCACAGGACAAGAGCTCTGGGCGTTCAAGGAGAATTGGTGTGCAGGAGCTCCTGGCCACCTCATCCCTTGCCATCGGTCACACACACTGCTCTGTAATGACAGCAAGCTTTCATTTGCTTTGTGGGACTCAAACTTGACTACATATTAATACTACTTGAGAGTCGTTAGATGCTGTGGATCTTCCTTGTTTAACCTTATTCATAAAGGCAGTCTCTTTATTCTTTTTGTTTTGTTTTTTTGTTTTTGTTTTTGTTCTTTTTCAAGACAAGGTTTCTCTGTGGCATAACAGCCCTGGCTGTCCTGGAACTCACTCTATAGACCAGGCTGGCCTCCAACTCAGAGACTCGCCTTCCTCTGTCTCCCAACTGCCTGGGATTAAAGACGTGCGCCACCACGGCCCAGCCTGGTTTCCGTTTTTGGTCAAGCATGGATATGCCTGCTGGAAATACGAGCAGCTTCTCTTCTCACAGGCCCTGTTCTCAGCTCGACTGGCTCCCAGTGAACAGCATGTCGTCTCCTTGTCACAGCATGTTGAGCTTTGTGAGAAACACTGAACTGCCTTCCAAAACGTGAATGAAGACTCCTGCCACTCTGGACCCTCCCTCACCCGGATATGGTTCTATTTTGTCTCCTTCTAGAGATCAGGCATAGTCCAAAAACGCCAGGTTCTGTCAGGCATAGTAAGGACCTGCTCTAGGCCCTCATGCCAGAACAGTGCTAGGAAGCTGTTTTAATCTGAATCACTTTCAAACTGGTGTGTGAAGTTAGAAGGGTGTGAATTGTTCCTGTCTCCCAAGTCACACCAAGAGCCCCACATTGTTGCGAGCAGTACAGCAGTACACCTTTAGATGACGTCCTACTTGGCTTTAATTGTCAAATTGACATAGCCTACAGTTACCTAAAGAGATTCTCAATTAAGGGATTGCCCACATCAGAGCGACCTGTGGACATGTCTGTGGGAGATGGCGTTTTGAGGATTGATGTGACAGGACTCCAGCTCCAGCCTACTGGTAGCAACACGATTCCCTGGGCAGATGGTCCTGAGCTTTATCAGAACGACAACTGAGCATGAAGTCTGAGAGAGTAAGCCATCAGGCAGCCTCCTCTGTGCTTTCTGCTTTCTTACTTGAGTTCCTGCCCCGACTTCCCTCAGTGACAGACTGTGATCTGGAAATGTCAGCCAATACGCCCTTTCTTCTTCTAAGTTGCTTTCGGTTACAGTGTTTTCTCACAAAAGAGAAAAGAGAGGGAAACTGGAACAGATGGCAAAGTAAGGAGAAACTGTCTGAACTGGACAGACATCCCTCAGAACAGCTGGAGTAATCGCAGCCATTAGAGATACGCAAATCAAAGCTTCGGCTGGCCGAACAAATCTCACCCCCACTAGCATGGCTAACATCAGGAAATCAAACAGCGTCCAGGCAGGGTAGCACATGTCTCTGGTTCCAGTACTTGGGAAGCAGAAGCAGGCAGATCTCTGTGAGTTGAAGGCCAGCCTGGTCTACATTATCAAGTTCCAGGTCTGTCAAGGCTATATAGTGAGAAGGAAATTATATCATTTTGAAGAAAATGGGTAGAACTGAAGATCATCATGTTAAATGCATCAAGCCAGACTCAGACAAACATGTTTTCTCTCACATATGGACCTCAGGCGTTTGTATGTGTGAATACATGCATGTGCGCGCACACACACACACACACACACACACACGGGTGCACACATGCGCATGTGTGCTCGAGAGCACATTCATGCAGTACATGGAATACATGTAAGAAAATGTCATATTTTTCAAAATGAATATATAGTCAAGAAAGAAAGAGGGAGATGCCTGGAGCCGAGATGTGATAGCTGGATCTACAGTTGTCTTCTTGGACCATAAGATGGCCTTGAGCTTGAGAGATCCAGGTTGAGAAAGACAGAGCAGAGCAGTGGGCAGTGCAGACCAATGGAGGCTGCCAGGCCTCAGAACCAGCTGTGGTCTGCACAGCTCAGACCATTCTCAGTGTAGAAACCTGGACTTGAAGCTTCTGTAAGCAAAGGTGAGCTTTTGTTTTGCTTTTGTCTGCTTTTGTCTAGCAGGTATGTGTGCTTCTGTGTTCTGGCACAATACAGTCTGAATGGTAGGGGCCTTGAATACCCTGGTGTTCGGTGACACCAGGCAGTGGTGTATGTTACAGAGGGCATAGGAAAGGAGAGGTGGCCCGGGGACGGCATCATGTATTCTGCGCACAGAGCCATGAGTAAGCCAGAGGCCCACAGAGGTGCCAGGCACGCTCAGGAAGGGTCACAAGCCAGGAACTTTGTGAGAAACAGCAAAGGGAGGGAGGGCCTCTGCTCAGGATGACTGGGAGAGAGCGAAGACAAAAGCATCCTTGGAGCTGGAGCAAGGACGGAGACCAGACTGCAAGTTCCCAAAGACTATGGCATGATGGCTCACACCTGGCATTTCCTGTGCCTCAGAGGCTGCAGGCAGGATCGCTGAGCCTTTAAGGCCAGCCTAGGATGCATAGTGAGGACCCTATCTCAGAGAAAGAAGGGAGAGCGGGGAAGAGAAGATTTCAGAAGGAGTTGAAGCCTAACAAATGGGGAGAAACACCAAGGCCAGCAGGATTTACAGAGGACGCTAGGAGAGCAGCTGTGACCTGTGCTCACACTGCGCTCGGAGTGATGGGGTGTACATGGGTTTCAAAGATGAACTCCAGGTCTGGGTATGTAGCCCAGTGGTAGAGCATGTGCTTAGCATGTGCTAGGGCCTGGATTCCATCTTCAGGACCACAAAAAGAAAACAAAGTCCTGATTTGATGGAGGAACTTCCTTTTTCATTAAGTACATAAGTCCCTTTGATGACAGGGTTGCCTTCCTAGTCCAGCGACTTCCCTTTGCCATTCATTTCTGGATACCCTTCTGCCTCTGTGCCTTTGTCTCCACCCTAAAGCCAAGCACCCATTCCTTTGTTTCTGAAGTCCATCATGGGTTCAGGTCTCTTTGAACCTATTCTGTCACCATTATTCCTCAGGGTACGTTCCACCTCGCTCTGGCCACCCTTTCCTACCTACATGCCACCTGGGCCAACTGGTGTCTCTACCCTCCCACTCCCCACCCCCACCCCGGGTTCCTTTTCAACTTGTGCAGCGTCCTCCCACCAAACTGTGGCGTCCAGAATCAGGACTCTTATTCACAGAACATTTACATCAGCACCGGCTCGGTGTTCAGGTAACAGTTGTTGAGTGAATGAATATTCTCAGTGTCTAAAGTTGAAGCTAACTGACTAGAAGCCAGAGATACTGAAGCTAGTTTAAATTTAAGCACCAGAGAACTGAGGGAAGTTAAGTAATGCAAACTGGGATGGGAAGTAAGCCTCCTGTGAGTTCTGGGAACCCTACAGCCTGCGGATGTAAGGATGAAAGCTTCCTTCTTCTTGAGAGTCAGTTTCCTCCCCTTTCTGGGGCCTCCACTCCTTCTGAGGTATGTGAGACCTCAGAGAGTCAGGACCCAGGCTGATGGTGCTGCTCAGTAGATACCTGAGCTGAGCGACAGGGACAAGAGCAGAGCCTGCTTCAACATTGTGCTGGAGGCCTGGTGAGGGAAGGGAAAGCCAGGCTCAGCACGGCTGGGGCTGGCCAAGCGGCTGCAGGAGCACTTAGAAGGCGTGTGGTGTTCTCATCCGCGTCGCCGTGCTGGGAGCACAGCCCTGAAAAACAGCTTCTTCCGTGACACAGATGGAAAAGTCGCTTTTATTTTAGTCCAGATAGCGGGGTTTTTTTTCCTTTTAAAGCATCCATTCCATCCCAGGAGAGCTGCTAACGGCCGCCTCCATCCCAGCCCCCACACTGCCCCACAGAGCCCAGCTGCCCACACTGGCATTTGCAAAGCCCCCATGCCCCAGGGCTGCTCTGGGAGTCACCTAAAATGACTGCCTTGGGTGTGGAGAAACTGAGACAGGGAGAGAGCCTGGCAGCTCATTTGGGACCCAGAGCTGAGGAAAAGCTGAGTGCATGGCCTACTTAGGAAGCCTTAATTATGGCCTCTGGGTGGTATTTTCCTGTCATCCAAGAACCGACTTCCAAGGCTGTTGATGGGGACTGATTTATCCAGACATTTGGGCCCCCTTCCTTTGAAACTTCGCTGTCACTTCAGGCTTGGTCTCACTGTGCTGGGTAGGAGAAAGGGGGTATGGTACCAGTGTTGGTGCTCAGCACCGCTGCCCTGGGGTGGAGGGGGGGGTTAGAGCCCTGAGCACCTGCGGGGGCTGAGGTGGAGCAGGACACATCCCCTCCAGACTCTGGCAGGATGTTCCAGCCCAGCCGGGCCTCGCCCTAGGTCCATTCTCTTACCCTCTCTGGAAAGTTCATGCTCCCGCCCACGTGTGCGTGCGTGTACGTGCACAGGCCCCCCGAGGCCCAGGTAAACAGAGCCCTGGCGAACTGACACGTATTGTTTTGGAACCTTTACTCTTCTCAGCTCATTTGTGAGGAGGCTGAGGGCTGTCATTACTGCTCTCTGACTTGTTAGGTTGCCAAGATGGGGGAAACAGTTTTCCCTCCTCTAAGAATCTGATTACTTACTTGGTTAGAACCGACTCATATACATTACTTAGGAGAGAGAGAGAGACACCCTATGCCTGCTAAAAAAATGGCCTTGACTAGCCTTTCAAAGGCCCTGTTGTGCCTGGCCAGGCTCTGTCTGTCCGCATGGCAGATGTGCAGCCTTCAGCAAACCTCTGTCCATGATTAGGTAGCAGAACCTTGCGTGGTTCTTGTGGAAGGAGGCTCCTGCTTTCTAGGCCCTGAAGACCCTGTCGTTTCCCTTTTCTGTGCCTTGTCTTGCTAACTGCTTTTGTCCTGCCTGTCCCTCTTCAGGTGGGTGCTTCCCCAGCATGCCCTGTGGCCTCACCTCACAGTTCACTGCAGTCTGCTCCCCAGCCCTGGGAAGGTCCAGTTCCATTTCAGTTTGGGGTTTTAGTTTATCTCGTCATTACATTTTTCTTTTTTGTGTGTATGTGTATTTGTTTGTGTGGGCTTGCTTGCGTCATGGCTTTGATATGGAGGTCAGAACACAGCCAATTGGCTTTCTGCATCCACTGAATGGGTTTGGGGATGGAACTCCGATTGTCAGCTTTACATGCAGGCACCCTTACTAACTACTCAGGGTGCCATCTTGCCTGCCCTCTGGTCTTTGTTCTTCTTCAAAGATAGAGACTTATTTGTAGATCAGGTTGGGCTGGAAATCTCAGTGATCCTCCTGCCTCTGCCTCCTGCTTGCGCCAGGACCTGGGCTGCAGGTACAGGAGCACACAGGGCTGGAGATGTACCTCTCACCTGCCTTGGGTTTGTGTAGGAAGACCCTGGGCCTTGGCTTATCTCCCTGGCTCCTTTCCCTCCTGGACCTGTGCTCTCAGAGCAGAGGATGAGGCCTCCACTGGGTTACTCTTCACCTTAGGGTGGGGCACTCACCCTCCCTCCACAGCTCAAATGTCTTAGCCCAGCCCCCAAGGCCTTGATTCAACATTTGAGAATACCTGTGACTTTGCACCCAGCCTGCTCTTCTCCAGGCTGTTTACAGCTTCCTTCTTACCTCTGAAGCGCTGACCTTAGTCACACTGTTTGGAGTCCCTCTTTTTGTTCACTTGTTCGTTCATCCATTCATTCACTGTCTTTCATGTTGGCTGCTTCTTGGCCCCGGAAGTATGGACATGACCCATGCCAGTGTGGCCCTTCCCCAGCGATATTTCTATTTTTATTTATCTTTATTTTTGAGAGATAGTCTCATCCGGTAGCCAAGACAGCTCAGATTCACAGCAATCCTCCTGCCTCATCCTCTTGAGTGCTAGGTTTACAGGCATGAACCAGCATACACTTTCATGCTGTTGGGAAGAGACAGATCAGAAGCAAGTAAAGGAACAGATAAGATAATGTAGAGAAATGTTAATAGGACAGAGACAGAATTTCTGCCTCCCAGTGAGAATGTGAGGGGCCAAGAGGCAAAAAGGCCTGTGGAATGGGTGATCTGGCAGCATGGCCAACATTGTTTTATTGTTTGTTTTTGAACATATCCTTAAGTGGTCTGCAGGCAAAAAGCCCCAAGGATACAGTTTTTTCTCCTCTGTAGATGTGGGCTGAAAGGGAGTCCAGGCTCACTCCTGACAGGGACAATGGTCCAGTGAACCCACAGAGGTCTCCGCAGGAGTCCACAGCAGTGGGCACAAAAGGACCCGAGCCGTGTGTGCCAGGCAGCCGGGCAGCCTTGCAGCTGTGTCTCACCTGGCTTTGAGCTGATGAGCCCCACTGCTACCTGGTGTGAGTGGATGGTCAGGCACTGGCACCCTCTGGCTTTTGTGACTTCAGAGCAGCCCATTCCTTGAGGAAGACCAAGCAAGAGCCCCCAAAGTCCCCAAAACACCAAGCACTTGTTGCTTCATTTCTGCAGCGAAAGCTCCTGGTGCCAGAACTACAGATATAGAACCTGCTTACCTGGAGCTGGGGACCACACCCCACCCATGAGCAGAAGTGTAACCTACCCTCCTCTCCCATTCTTAACTCTGCCCTCCTTTGGCCTGACAGATGAAGACATGCATTTGTGGTGCCCCTCACTGCAGGAGGTCAAGGAGGTGTTCTGCAGCCTGGGAGCCTACAACCCCGCCCTGTATCCTCAGGGGCCCTTCCAGCACAGCTCAAGGTGTGTACCTCCCTCCTCACTGCTGCCTTCTCTCTAGATGGTGACTCTAGCCTACAAGGTAGGAACTGCTGCACAAATACACATGCCTGCTCGTGAGTACAAGCATGACCAGAGCCCAGTGGGGAAGAGTTTTGGCCCCTGCCCGCTCCCACTGGTGGACCCCATACTTCTCAGCCTAGTTAGTACCTCCCTCAGCAGACTGCAGTCTCTGTTCAAATCTGTTTGACCAGTGCTTATAGCAGCTCCTGGCCAGCCAAGCACAGTTTTCTGTCATCTTGGGCTAGGAGGGGATGTGTGGGTGTGGGTGTTTTAAGACGGGTTCATACCTCTCAGGCAGGCCTCAGACTCACTGTGTAGTGCAGGAAATTAAACCCAGGACTTCCTGAACGCTAGCCAAGCACTGTACCACCTGATCTATGTCCCAGACCACTGTTTATTAAGACAGAGTCTTGCTATATAGTCCTAGCTGGCCTAGAGGATTTTATGTATACAAGGCTGCCCTTGAACTCAAGGTTACAGGTTCACACCAGTGTCCCTGGCTTAAAATGGAAAATATCCTTGAATATCCTTTAGTCCCAGGAAGCAGAGGCAGGCAGCTCTTTGTGAGTTCAAGGCCAGCTTGATCTCCATGAGGTGGTCCAGGCTAACTAGAGCTACACAGTAAGACTCTGTCTCAAAAATACCATTTGTATCTGTAATAGACTTTGTTGAAAAAAAAAAAAGAGGAGAGAGAGAGAGAGATCATGTCAGCTAGAAAAACTACCAGCTGAGCCACACTCCCTGCACCAAGCACTGTCTTGCATATAGCAACCACTGCACTCTATTTTCTGAGAGTGCACTTTGTACTTGCACTGGGCTTGGTGGTGGTGGACAGGGGTGCTAACTGTGTGAGCACTTCCCTGCCCTCTAGGGACAGACAGAGCCACACAAAGTGGAAGTGCTTGTTGCCAGTGAATGAAGAGGACAGAGGCTGTGATGTGTTGTGCATCACATTGTTCTCCAGGCACAGCACATCCCAACCTCCTTGAAAACTCTTTGACACATCCCCCACCCTGCATCCGGCAGGGCAGTGGCCCTCCACCCAGGCAGATCTGGGACCCTTTCTTTAGCTACCGGATGTTCCTCTACAGGGAAAGCGGAGCTTTCTTAAGAACCTGTTCCACAACTGTGTTTAGTAATTGTCTGCCAAACCCAGCCACACTTGGCTCTGCTATAAATACCCCGCGCATGTGCCAGCCCGCCACGCTCCTGCCCCTCTCCCTTCTGGAGCGCAGCACTCCGTACTGGGTGTAATAAGGCTCTTGCTGCCTTCTAACGCACCCTGCTGTGTCTGGGGTGAGTGGAGAGAATTGGAATTACTCAGAAAAGAAAAGCAGAGGCAGGGCCTGGTGTGGAGGGATCCATCAAGTGAGACACTGACACACAGGGCACCCCTGGGGGTCAGAAATAGTCAAAGGAGGAGACTGTCCTAGGAAGCCTCTGGACTGTGACCCTTCAAACGTGTTTCCAGGGTTCCATGCACAAACCTTAGCAAATGGACTTCAACTTGACTAGGTACAGCGAAGCCCTGAATTGGAAGATGAGACTTTCTGTGCCTCATGGTGTCGCTCCTAGACATGCCTTTTGACCTCTCCTTTACATGGAACCTGGACATTGGCATAACTGCTAAAACTGTTGCTTAAAGGAGAATTCAGAGTAGTCCTGGAGGACCCATCAGTGGTCACAAGGGCATTTTTCTTGCTTGTGGCTTGTAAGAGCCAGCTGGGAACCATCTGCCAAACCCTTGAGATTAGAGAGGTTTTTCTGCCTGCATTCATTCTTCCTGCATCTTTCCTGGCGCGGGCTGGTGGTGAAGCTGCTCAGGGCCCTTCCTTGGGTTGCTGTGATGTTTGATGGTTGAGAACACTGTGGATTTCATCATGGAGCTGAAAGACAACTCCCAAAAGTATTCATGAAATGTCCTGGTAGTTCCAGCATTCCTTCACCGAGGATACAACAACATCTTGAGGAATAGACAAGAGAAATGATAGATCAGGCCAGCTTTATCCCATGGTCCTATTCATCCTTATTATCAGCCAGTCTTGGATACTGGCATTGTGCCATTTGTTCAACATAGTTCAGTTTGTTTGTTTTTTTGTTGTTTTATTTTGGTTTTTCAAGACAGGGCTTCTCTGTATAATAGCTCTGGTTCTCTTGAAACTCGCTTTGTAGACCAGACTGGCCTTGTCCTCACAGAGATCCACCTGCCTCTGCCTCCCAAGTGCTGGGATTAAAGGCATGTGCCACCACTGCCCAGTGGTACTAGGTATTTCTCATCTCTATTGACTTCTAGGCATGCCCCTACCAAGGGCTCCCTCTGGGCCACCTCTAGTGGCACCCCCAGAGTCTCGTAACAGCTCAGGGTAGAAGTAAGGAACGAAATGCCTCTGCACAGAGCCAGACAACTGGCTGTCTCTCTAGTTACTATGAGAAACTGTGTCTTGCACTATTTGTTCCTAAGCTCAGATGTCTGCCACCATCTCTCTTCTGCAGTGTGCATCACAGTTTCTAGCAGGGCTGGGAAGATGGCTCCGTTGGTAAAGTGTTTGCTGTGGATTCTCAGAACCCATGGGAAAATGAGTCACAGCTCTGCAGGGGTGGACAGAGGATGCTGGAGCTTGATGGCCAGCCAGTCTAGACTACCCTGGGAGCGCCAGGCTCAGTGAGAGACTCTGCCTCATAATATAAGGTGGAGCTGGAGAGGCAGCTCAGCTGCTAAAAGCCAAGGAAAGGACCAGAAATCAAGGTGGAGAATGACGAAAGGGAGGCATGGACTATCTCCAGATACAGGCACAGATGCATGCGCACATGCACACATGCACACGTAGGCACACACACATACTCCTGCAGGCACAGTACAACTCTGACATATACAAAGACTTCCTCTCAGAAAGGCACAGCCCTTCAGCAACTGCACCACATCAATCATCTGAGGTCCAGAAGACCAGGAGGATTTGGGGAACGGAAGGACAGAGGAGAGGCCAGTGGGTGAGCGCAGAAGAAAACAGGAGAGGAGCCTTGGCATTTTTGCATGGTTTTGGCCCACACTGCTACACAACTGGGCTTTGTCTGTCTCCACTGGGAACAACAGTAAGGTCCTTAGGTAGCTGTGACAGTCCTCTAGTGCTGTTTCCTGATTACAAAGCTGTCAGTTAGCTTTGACAAAACAACCTAAGAGAAGAGGGACATTTTCTTTGGGCTTACCATTTCAGAGGGATCTGTCCCGAGGTCAGCTGGCTTCATTGCTGTTAGTGGCAAGGCAGAGGGCCTGGTGGAGGACATCTGCTCAGCTGGTGGTGGGGACAGGCTCTGTCCTTGAAATGACACTCCTGTGACCACATCCTGCAGCCACCTCTCATCTCCTAACAGCCTGCTGAGCTACAAAGGCACCAGTCCATGACATTAGCAATCTCCTGGGAACAAAGGCCAACTGAGGGGCTTTCCTCGATATGTGGGTCTGGCCTTTCAGGAGAGTTCTACTACTGTTTTCTGGAATCAGGTGTCAGGGTCCACTTGGTTCTCAGACAGGACATCTCTTGCAGAGGCCAGCAGGTAAGTAAATGACTGTACACTGAAAGAACACCCTGCCAGCACTGGGGCAGTGGGTAGCTGCCCTGTGGTGCAATTGGATCCAGGTGTAATTTTTATACATACACACAGCCTCATCGGTTCAGTAAGGACTGTTCTTCATTCTAGGAGAAACCAAGTCCAGTTCCTACAGACTTCAGCAGGCTCACTACTTAATGCCAGACGGCTCTGGATAGTGGCATGCTGGTGCTTGTGTGTGCCATATTCTCTCCGCAAGTGTCACAGTGCTGTGCAGACGCTGGCTTTCATGTGACTCTCTTTCCTTCTCTTACTTCCTTTGGTTTGTTAGGGTTTTTGATACAGGGTCTCACGTCACCCAGACTGGCCTCAAATGCATTATGTAGCAGAGGCTGGCCTCGGACCCCTGATCCTATCTCTACTTTTACTTCCTAAGACCTGGGATGACGGACAGGAACCTCAACATTCAGCTTTTTCATGTACTTCTACCCTCTAGGAAAGGCAAGTGCCGATGTGTAGGAAGAGGTCGGTTGCTGCACTCCTGCAGCAGGCTCACTTTATGAGTTTAAAACAATGCAGCTGAGACGTAAAGTCCCAGCCATGGGCCCTCAGCAGCCGCTGAGGAAGAAGCTGACTGGAACTGCCAACTCATTCCTAACCTGCTGAGTTCAGGCTGGAAGAATGGATTCTGAACTTTAGCTGTTCCGTGGCCTCTTGCTAGGTAAAGCCCTGGGAATTAGCCAGTGCTTCATCTAGAATGGCAGTCCCAGATGTGACGGGGCGATGTAGCATCTTGGCCCAGCAAGCATGAGGCCCTGAGTTCATTACCCAGCACTGCCAAGTACATAAAGAAATCACACTTTGAAAAGCAGTCTTAGGGCTGGAGAGACAGCTCAGCGGTTAAGAGCACTGACTACTCTTCAAAGGTCTTGAGCTCAAATCCCAGCAGCCACATGGTGGCTCACAACCATCTGTAATGAGATCTGACGCCCACTTCTGGAGTGACTGAAGACAGCTACAGTGTACTTAGATATAACAATAAATAAAATTTTTGGGCCAGAGCGAGCTGGGCCAGAGAGAGCAGGTCTGACCAGAGCAGCAACCACATGATGGCTCACAACCATCTTTACAGCTAGAGTATACTCATATACAGAAAATTAATAAATCTAAAAAATAAATAAAAAGAAAGAAAGCAGTCATAGATGCCAGTAGTGAGTACAGCACCGCCATGATGTTGCTGTCCAGAAAGAGAAGGGCTGGGGAATATCTGGCACTCAAAAGGGCAGGTAGCTCCACTTGAGAAGGCCAGTGTCCCTCCCCAAAGAGCAGAGGTGTGTGGCAGCCACACTTCCCTTCCTCAGACAGCTCTAAAAAGGCCCGTTGCCAGCTTACACTTGCTTTGCTCTCCTCCCTTTGGCAACAGCAAACTGCCAAAACTGACTGAAAGCCTGTTTCTCTGTAACAGCCCATGGCTGCCCAACTCTAAACGTCTGAAAACACGCCCAGACCATGCTTGCACCAGGTGCCTGCTCTCGGGCTGGTACAGACTAAGACACTCACTCACATATTGGCACAAGCCCAGCATGCACCCAGATGTGCAAACCCCAGCCTCACCCACTCTCTGGTCCTAATAAATGCTAAAATCCAAAAGAAAGGCTGAGCCCAGCCCTGGCTTCCGTACCACCAGCTTTGGTGTGTTGGCCCCAATTTCTCAGTGGTGTAGAAGACAGATCTTTTTCCCATCTGTGAAACACCAAGGCCAAGAAGTGAAGGAAAGGGAGACTTTTCCTGCAGCTGTAGTAGTTGCTGCCCTGACAGTGTCCTGCCTGAGCAACCGTGCAAGAGCCCGTTACCACTGTTCTCCTCAGCGTATGCAGCTAATTAGGGTGCACTGCTTCCAGGGACTCTAAGCAGGTTACCGAGAGTGGAGAAGACAGGATGGATTCAGCGGTAGCTCACTTGGCCTAGCCCTTGCCTAGCAAGCATGAAGCTCTACGGTTGATCCCAGCACCATATACACTGGACATGGTGGCATACACTTGTAATCCCAGCACTCAGAAGATAGGGGGTCAGAAGTTCAAGACCATCCTCAACTACATAATGAGTTTGAGACTAACTTGGGATAGCTGAGACCCTGTCTCCAAAAATAGTGTGGAGAAGTGAATGAGACAGCAGAGAGGAGCTTTGTCTGAAACCTACTTAACTGACCCAAAGTGGCTAATGCACATTTGGTCTGAAAGAGAGTAAGTTAGTGAACTAAGACACTTTCAGGGCCGCCCCTCAGGCCGGCAGCAGCTCCAGGCTGGCTGTGTTTGGCTCTGGGCTTTAGGGAGGGGCTTTCTCCACCCAGCCCCCCCGTCACCATTCTGCCCCATCGCTGAAGGGACTGGCCTCGCTGAGCCTGTCCATACACGACTTGTTAGATACAAAGTACCAGCCTTCAGTGGGGGTGTGCGGCTTTGTTCGGACTTCTGTCTCAGTTGCTGAGTGTTACCATGTGGTTCTTTGGTGAGTGTATTTACCATCGTTGAACAGGCCTCTGCCTGTTGGCTTTTGTGGAAGGAAGATCAGAGGTAGGGTTTAGTGAGATCAGAGGTAGGGTTTTCTGCTTTCAGGCCCCCAGGATGCTGATGCTGGAGAGCTCATCTGAGTGTTGAGCTCGAGGAACTCAGTGACCACCCCTCAGTGCGTACTCTTCCCCCACCAAGGCAGACTGGCCTGGGTTAAACATCAGGAGAAACAGTAGCATGTCATTTTAAGCTTAGGTCTGAAAGGCCACATCTGTCATGAGAGTACTTCCCTTCTGTTCTGGAGAAGGAACTCCAGTCACCATATTGAAGAGCCCCATGTGGCCAGGAGCCAGGAACCTCCCAATCCATGATTGTATGGTTGAGCTGAGAGACAGGTCCCTAGCTTAGTCAAGCCTGACATAAAGGTAGCCCCACCCAGCCTTGAAGACCACCACAGAACTACCCCCTAGCTGACTGTTCCTGGACCCTTGGCTCTCAGAATCTCAGGGGCATAATTTTTTTTGTAGTTTTTTTGTTGTTGTTTTGAGACGGTTTCTCTGTGTAGCCCTGGATGTCCTGTAACTCACTACATAGACTAGGCTGGCCTCGAACTCCTCCTGCTTCTGCCTCCTGAATGCTAGGATTCAAGGCATGCACCACCAGTGTCTGGCCATAATAAAAGTTTTTCAGCCTCTACTTGGGGAAGGTCTGTCCTAGCAGATGATGAGGGGCACACATCAACCGTGGCCCTGGACAAGCAGGTCCTCTGTGTCCTCTGTTCCTCTGCCTCTGCTTTTCTTTCTCCTTGAGCACCTCCTACTCCCCCGTTACATAGAATGATATTGTTTCTGGTTTTTGTCAGGGTGCTTGTGAGTGAGGCCAACCTGGGCTGGTGGGAACCACAGGATCCTCTCCAGGAAGACGCCTTGGACATTAAGTTGAGCTACATCTACAGGGTGAGTCAAGCTTTCCTTTCCTGACCCCAAAGTGTTGGGGTGCAACCCCAACTTACCCAGTGGTTTAGGCACTCACAGTGAGCCAACTCAAACCCAATGCAGGTTCAGTGGTGGCCCTGGTACCCATGCTACAGAAAGTCTGAAGTCCACCTGTGACTGCCAGTGTGGCTAAAGGGGTTCATGGAACAGGTACCCCGCTGGTCTCCAGGGAGCCAGTCCCACAGCCCCTTCCTTCACTCTGAGTTCCCACCCCCAGTCCTTCCCTCACTCCATGCCCCCTTACACCCCTGCTTCTTTCTCTTGCCCTCCAGTTCCTGATCCTGTGTCTTCTAGTCCAGCCAACGTCCTACACTGATGCCAGCATCTTAGGACTGATGGAGCTGCTGTGCCGTGCAGGCTTGGATGTAGGGTTGCGCCTGCTGCCCAAGACTGACCTCCAGCAACTCCTGCTCCTGCTTCTGGAGAGTATCCAAGAGTGGCCTGGAAAGGTACACAGCCTGGCCTCTGCCACTGGGGACTCCCTTGCCCCTGGAGCACCCTAGGTGGGGAGAGCATCACTGTGGCTTCTTCAGGGGTCCCTGCCCCTCATGAAGGGACCTTTGCTCCCCTAAGTTAGCAGGGCAGAGGTGAAGGCAGCTTCCTCCAGCAGCTCACTGTGTGCCTCTGCCCCACAGCTCCAGCCCCTGTGCTGTGCCCTGAGCTGGGTGTCCGACCACCACCACAACCTTCTGGCCCTCGTGCAGTTCTTCCTGGACGTGACGCCCCGGGGCAGGTGGGTGCTGCTCAATCACTCTGCCCACCCCTGATGCTCATCCCACAGGGTCTTTCAAGGATATAGAATCTTCCCTACCAACCCAGCAAACAAACTGTCTGCCTGGTTTCTAAAGTCTCAGAGGAAGAACTAAAAATACAATTCACTAATGAGTTCTTTACAAATGAAAAAACACCTAATTTTCTTAACATGATCTTATTAGTAAAACACAGTCTTATGCAATTAGCTTCTGCCTGCAGTGCCCGCCTTTCTTTGGGGCTTCCCCAACCTTAGGTTTCTGGGTTCTTTTTGTCACTTCTTCCCTCTCTCCCACCACCCACCCCTGTTCCTCATCCGTCACCATTTATTTTCCACATAGCTTTTTTCGGCCATAAATTATCTTACTATTTATTTCCCTGTTTGGACTCGCTCTCCCCTCCAAGGAACCTCCAGAGCAGGTGCCATGTCAGGATCACTGACATATCACCCCACATCTCAGCCTGTGCCTGGCAGGCCTGTAGTGTTTGTAAAATTCTTGTGGAATGATGAAGTGAACAAACAGACTCAGCCCAGAAGATAAGAGGTGTTGGCTAGACTGGGCCTTGTCTCTCCTCATCTCCACCTTTCTCCTTCTGCTCCTTACACAGCAACAGGAGGGCCCTGCCTTGGCCCTTGGTCCCTCCCTTCCTACTCCCATCCGAGAGACTTGGGTCAGCCTGCTTGTTTCAGCTTCAGGCTGTAAAGCTGCTCAGTCCACACCCCAGTATGCACTTGTCCATGCAGCCCAGACCCTAGGGATTTCTTTCCATTTGATTTGAAAAGACTGAGCCTGCCCTACCCCACCCCCCACCTCCATCTGCTGTCTCCCACAGCACATCTACACCAGGGAACGAGCTGGAATCAGTCATCCTTGGAGCTTCTCCATCTCCCACCATTCACTCCTAAACCTGTGCGTGCTGCCTTCAGAACCCCAAGTCCCTAGTTTTGGTTGCATCTTTGTGTCAACTCCAAGATGGCCACTGTATTGTGAGTTGACTGGGTCATTTTAAAGCAATCACTACCCCCACCCCACCCCAGAGGCAGCCTTGTCTGTTCCTTTCAGCCCTTAGACACCTACTGACACCAGCAACTCACTAGCATGGCAAGTTCATGCTCACATCTACGTCATCGTCAGTTTGATGAATAGAAAATGTCATCATCTGCTTTTAACCCTTGCCAGCGAGGTCGAGCATCTTCTTGCCTCTATTGGTTGTTTGTGGTTCCCTTACTGGGATAACTTCTGGTATCCCTTAGGTCGGTTTCCTATCAGGTAATTTATCTTCTTAGCAACACTAATTTTCCTGTTACTTCTTATACTTGTTGTAAACGATATATTTTCTCCTAAGGTCATAACTTCTCTTCTCTTGAAAGTTAAATTTAGTTTTGCTGGGCAGTGGTGACCTACACCTTTAATCTCAGCACTCAGGAGGCAAAGGGAGGCTGATCTCTATGAGTTCAAGGCCAGCCTGGTCTACAGAGTGAGTTCTAGGCAACCAGGTTTACAGAGAGAAAAACTCGGTCTCAAAAAAAAAGCAAAAAACTTAGTTTTATTTCATGTGTATGAGTGTTTGGTCTGCATGTTTGTGTGTGCGCGCACACCACGAGCATGTCTGGAGTCCAGGGAGACCAGAAGAGGACAGCATTGGATCCTGTGAACCAGGAGTTATAGATGCTTGCTGAGTTAGCTGTCAGGTGAGTGCAGGGAATCAAACCCAGGTCCTCTGCAAGAGCAGCAAGAGTTCTCAACCTCTGAGCCATTTCTCCAGCCTGTTTTTAATTTTAACCACATTTACTTCTTTTGTATATCTGTAGATACATGTATGCCACAATCAGCTTAAGGGAGGCAGTTCTCCCCCTCACCATGTGAGACCCAGTGTAGCTACAGATTCAGTCAGACTGTCCTGGTTAGGTTCCTGTCAGCTTGACACAGGCTACGGTCATCTGGGAGGAGGAACCTCAGTTGAGAAAATGCCCCCATCAGATTGACCTGTAGGCAACTTTGTGGAACGTTTTCTTAATTGATGATTGATGTGGGTGGGCCCAGTCCATGGTGGGCAGTGCCACTCCTGGACAGGTGGTCCTGGATGGCATAAGGAAGCTTGAGCATGCTCTGGATAGCAAACCAGTGCAAGCAATCTCCTCCATGGTCTCTGCTTCACTCCTGCCTCCAGGCTCCTGCCTGAGTTCCTGCATACATGCATACACACATAATAATAATATTTTTTAAAAGAAGAAACTTTGCTTATTTTTCTAAAGAGAGCATTCAATAAGTTAAGAAGGTAGCAAGGAATGAGTAGAGAAGCCACGTGCTCTGCCCCCACCCCCACCTGCCAGCCCATTCTCAAGCCTGTGTGCACGCAGGCCCCCTGTGGGGTCTTTCTGCCTCAGACCTGGCTCAGGAAGAGCCAGCTCCAGTTCTTTTTCACATCCTGCTGTGGGTCTTTAGTTAGAACTGCAGCTATGGTGGTAATGGTGGTGCTTGCTGAGTGCCTGGCTCTGCCTTGCTGGTGGCTGCTCCACTGGGCTCAGTGCCCAGACTGACCCCAGGAAGAACAACAGTGCAGACGCTGTCACACTCTGAATCTAATTGATTGGTTAAGTACAAAGCAAGAACTCCCTCTGATGACCATGCCCACAGATTTGCACAGTGCAGTCAGCACCCATGCCTTGATCAGGACTTCAGGGGAAGTGCCCAACTGAACCATAAAAATGAAGACAAATTGTAAAGCAAGCCACCTGAAGTGGGGCCACTGGGAAGCAGGAGTTCTCGAAGGAAAATCAGAGGGAAAGTGACCCAACTTGGATAAGCTGTAGGGCCCTTGGAAAGAACAACGTACTGTTCTGCATTCTGCCAGGGAAGGTTCTCAACCTTCCTAACACCCTGACCCCCAACCATAAAATTATTTCGTCGCTACTTCATAATTGTAATTTTGTTACTGTTATGGATCGTAATGTAAGTATTTTGGAGATAGAGGTTTGCTAAAGGGGTTGAGAACCACAGTCCTAGGGGATCTAGGGTGTGCTGAGCCACCCCCTGCTGCCACCGGAAGGAGCCCCACAGGGAAGAAGGAGGCCTTGGGCTGTGCTCGCTCTACTGTTCCCAGGCTCCACTTCCCAGGACCTGCTTCCTTCACCGTCTGGGACTGTTTCCTAAACATCCTAGCACTGCTGCTGCGCCGAAGCCTTCAGAGGGGACCGGCTTAAACAGACTGTGTGCATGAAGGCTTACTAACAGTGACACAGAGTTTCTTCGCCCAGCAGACCAGCACAGAGCTGAAAGAGCCATCCTAACATGGCCTGTGTTGACAAGATGTGAGGAGGCAGACCCAGCTCCCAGGTTCACAGTGTACGCTCCATGCCTCCTCAGGAGGGCCATGTGACTGGACTGAATAGACTTTAAAAGGTGCAGCCTTGGGTTGGAGCGGTAGATGCTCAGTAGTTAAGAGCTCAGACTCTTGCAGAAGCCACAGCACGGTCACCAGCTCCAGGATCATCTGTTAACTCTGAAGCACTGGCTCCATACACAGACAAACACACATGCACATAATAATAGAAATAAAATAGAAATAAAGACACATGCAGACTCGGCCGGACATGGTGGTACAAGCCTTTAATCGCAGCACTCAGGAGGCAGTGGCAGGCAGATCTCAAGTTTGAGGCAACCTGGTCTACATAGCGAGTACCAGGCCAGCCAAGGCTACATGGTAAGATCCTGTCACAAAAAAACAAACAAGCAAACAAACAAAAAAACCAAAGAGAAGAATGACAGAAGAGGCTGGGGCTATGGCTGGCGCAGTAGGTAGAATGCTTGCCTTGTGTGGACAAGCCTGGGGTTCCATCCCAGTGGTGGCAGAGGAAAGGGCACTGAAGTGACGCTAACTGATGAAAATAAGCTACAATGCTAGAAAGCTCTTTGCAGATTGAGAGCTGCAGAACCAGGCCGTCTAATCCCAGCATTTGGGAGGTTGAGGCAGGACATCGGAAGGTCAAGGCCACCGTGGGCTTCATGAGACTCACAAAGCAAAATCATACAGACTGGGTGCCGTGTCACGCAGCTGTGATCCTAGCACTTGGAAAGTGCAGTTGAAGGACTGGGAGTACCGGGCTAGCCTTTGCTACCTGAGTCTGAGGCAAACCTGGGCTACATGAGCCCCTGTCGTAAACAAATGAGCAAGCAAGCAACAATATCAACAAAAAGTGTATGTGCAATTGTGCGCCAACATGATTGAGGGGACGGCTCAGGGCACTGAGATGAGCACAAGTGTCTTTGCCCCTTGGGCTCATCTCTTCCAGACTCCTTCCAGTTTTGATCTTTCTCCTACAGTCCTGTTTACAGTACCACTTTATTCCATGAGTTTTTATCTGCTCATTTTATTCACATTTTGCACACACAAGTGCACATGTACCACAGTACACGTGTGGAGGCCAGAGAAATCCTCCTTTTACGTTTGCAGTTTCTGGGGATCTAACTCAGTTCATCAGGTCTAGCAGCAAGTACCTTTATCCACTGAGCCGTCTCCTTGGTCTGAGCCTAAGATTATTCCGGAAAATGTTGAAATACATACAGAAGTAGAGAGAGTGGTCACCAGAGCCCCCTGTGGCCACTGCGGTTCCTGCTGGCACTCCCCTCACCCCAGGACACTGAAACAAACCCCAAACTTATCTTTTTATTTCAGCTGATATTTCTGAAAGATAGGGCCCGTGTGAGGCATGCACGTATGTATGTATATACTTTAATGTGAACCATAGCATCCTGAGTACACCTAAAATATTTGACAAAGGAATTGCCACGGCAGTTGAGTCTAGTTCAGAACCTTCCAAAGAAAAGCTTCGTCTTTGAGGTCTAGAGTTTTAGGCTAGACATGGTGGTACACATCTTTAATTCTAGGACTTGGAAGGCAGAGGCAGGTGGATCTCTGTGAGTTCCAGGCCAGCCTGGTCTACAGAGTGAGTTCCCAGGACAGCCAGGGCTACACAGAGAAACCCTGTATTGAAACAGAGTTAGATCGAAAGTAAAGGAATTGGATGCTCCTGAGGAAGGAGCCCTTGGGACAGCAGCCCTGGCTAGGCTTCTCCTGAACCAAGTCCTTGCCTGGATCCCAGCTGCCAGTTGTCTGCTGGCTCAGTGAATTCCAAGCCTCCTCCCCCCACGTGCCCTCTCAGCATCTTTTTAGTTTGAAGTGGCCAATCAGGGAAGTTCAGTCTCCTTGATCCCTCCACAAGGAGTTAGCTGAAATAAAGGCCGCCTGGGAGCTGGGAGGAAGGGATTTCACAATGCAGGTGTGCGCATTGGGGACAGAGCAGTGACACACGGTGCAGGTGCAGAGGGGCTTCCCCGACCCTCCCCCTTCCTGGGAGGAAGGGGTTTCACAATGCAGGTGTGCGCATTGGGGACAGAGCAGTGACACACGGTGCAGGTGCAGAGGGGCTTCCCCGACCCTCCCCCTTCCTGCTGTGTCTGCTGTGGGACCAGAGGGCCACCTCTTGCCACTGTTGAATCAGTCCCTTCCTGTGTCTGCTTTAGACTTTACCTGCCCTGAGATGGGGTGGCCCTGTGAGCTGGAGCCCCTGGCCCCTTCAGGCTCCCTCTGTGGGCTGCTGACCAGCCTTCTCCAGACCCTCAGCAGATGCCAGCACCACGAACAAGCGCTGTTGAAGCATCCTAATGCCAGCAAATGGCAGTGTCTCTGCACTCCTGCCCCCGAAATTCCACTTCCTTCCTTCAGCAGACCCCTAGTTCCATATCTTGACAGTTCTTTCTTTGCTGGATAAGGCTGTACTCCAGCACCCTGCAGTTCTTCCTGGAAATCCTGTCCAGTCCGGCTGTCTTCTTTCAAGATGAACCATCCTTTCTGTAGGAGTGCGACCTTCCTTACCAGACACTATCAGTTCCCTCTACTGAAAATCCATTCAGGATGGGAGGCAATAGAGAAATGGTCAACAGTTAAGAGCACTGGCTGCTCTTGCACAGGACCTAGGCTTGGTGTCCCAGCACCCACACAACCATCTGTTTTTTCCAGTATCAGCTCTGGAGGTCTTCTGACCTCTTGGAGAACTAAGTACACGTGCAGCACGTACGTTAAATGCAGTCTCAACACTTGTATATAGAAAATAAAAATCTTTAAAATATTCTCACCCTTGGTATAACTTTCAAGCAGCCCAGCTAGTGCTCTGGAGCCTTTTGCCTTACTCTTTCACACCACCTCTATCAAACTCTTCCCTGTGCTCCCCCATCCCTTCCCCCACCCCTGAGCATGCCCACACATACCTGCCACATCCTAAGATTGTGCAGCCATCTGAACCTATACTGAGCATGTGCTTCAGGTTTCCTGGAGAGGCTCCATTCTGGTCTTCACCTGACTGACTAGGCTCAGGTTGACATGCATCTCACCAAGCACCCCCACCCCACCCCTGGGGTTAAGGGTTAGCTGGCTTTGCTGAGCCTTGCACTAGAAGAATGAGAAGGAGCACAGGTGGTTTTGTTCTCTGAGGTGGGTGAAAATGCCTCGTGATTCTAGGTGAGCATCCCAAAGCACACTTTAGAAGCAGATTCTAAAGGCAAGGTGGCCAGTTCTGAACTTTGTGCAGATATGCAGGAAGGGCAGCATGTGGAGGGGTGTAGCTAGCTGCTGGACCCCTGGAGTTCAGCACCACTCCCTCATGACCTTAGGTTTGAAAGATAAAGAACTGGAAAACAGAGCACAAAACAAAGCAAGGAGCCTAGGTGGGAGGCAGGACTGCCTGGAGTGCGAGGACCTTAGAGGGTCTGTACCTGCGGCCGGTGTCTTTGAAGTGAGGGTGCTATTTAGGGGCTGATTGTGAAGCTTCAACACTTCACCCTTCCTGTTTAACTTCTGTCATCTTTGTGGCGAGAAGAATGATTTTATATATGGAATCACAAGTGGTTGGAGGGGCTGAAGGCTCAGAGTGGAAGTGACATATGACAGCTCCGGCAGTGTAGAGGGAGGATCAGCTCCTCTGCTCTCCCCGATACACACACACACTCACACACCCCACCGCTGTACTGGGAGATGTGTAGGTGAGACACTCTGGCCCTTCTCTGGGAGGCTGTGGGAGGGAGGTGAGGCCCCTTGCCATCATTCCTGGGGATGATGGGTGAGCATGTGCTTACAAAGGAAGCCCTGGTGTCTGGGTGTCCTAGAATAGATACTAGTATGCATGCTTTGGGAAGGTACTATGGAATGTGTGTGGAGAGCCCTACAGTATTTGATGAAACTGTCATCACGTCCTGGGGACATCATAGAAGCACACGCTAATGCTTCCACCTGCAGGGCAGCGTTCTGTGACCGACCACCTAGTTCACATTTGGAGCAAAACCAATGTTTGTCAAATGAGGCTATTAGTGAACAATGGTCATATTCACAGGCAACGTGGATCTAACCGATGGCAAATTGAGACTCCCGGAAGACCTCATCCAACTGTAATGATGGGCTGAGTTGGAAAGAGAGGCCCTGCTGCACAGTTAAGAACAGAGTCTGAGAAATCAGCTTTGTCAGGAAGACATGTGAAGAAAAGCACACGACTTGGATTCAGTCTGTGAACTGCTTTGAGCCCCGCAGTTGCCAAGAGAATGAGCATCAGTCTCTAGTCCTTCGAGCAGAGTGGCTCGCCTGACAGGGAACACGAACAACCCAGGGTCCTCTAAGGACAGACACAAAGGAAAATAGTCAAAAAGATGGAAAAGCAAGGCTATCCTGGGGCCTGCAATAGACAGAGCCACCTGCTGATCAGAGCAAAAGCGGTGAAGGATGGGGACAGCCCTACCCACCAGCCAGCTCCTGGAGCACAGACCCCACAAGCCTGCTCAGAACCACAGAAGGGCAGATTTTGGCAAAATATAGGAAGAACACCCTTTGTTTACCCAGTGGATGGGCCAGACCAGCTTGTCAGGCAGATGTTGCACTTCTGTGACGGAAATAAACACTTGGGGAAAGGGCCAGTGTGCAGCAGGAGACTAGGGATTGGGAGGTGTGGCTTTGGCTCAGGAGGCGCTGCCTGTGGGTGCATGAAGGACAGGACATGTCAGGCGGCCAGTCGGGGGCTCACAGAGGATATTGTGCTTGCCATCTGTGTACACTCAGCCTCTAGACAGAATGTCACCTGCTCTTCAGAAACCCACTTAAGCCCATTCCAGTCATCTCTTCTGCAAAGGACACCACCTTTCCTGGTGATGCTACATCTTACTGATTCATTTGCCTGTTTCTGAACACTGTTGGAGATGAGCCCATGCAGCAGGTCCTGTGAGGCTGGCTCCCTTTGCTCACACACATCTTGGGGACACCAGGATAGCTCCCTGGTGACATGAGTAGTTGTTTCCTTGTCCTGCTGTGTGACCATCCATTGCCTGGGTTAATGGTCACCGTAACCCCCTTCTTCCAGGTCACATGTACATGTCTCCTCTTCCGAACCCATGTGGAAAACCAGGCTGCATGGCAGCCCTGTTCCTGCAGACGCAGGCAGAATGGGAGTGTGTCAGGAAAGACTCCCCAAACTGCTAACCAAGTTCACACCCTGGTTCTTCCTGCCTGGGGAGCAAACACTCACATTGGAGATGATTCCCATTAGGGACCGAGTTGCCAGTGGTGTGACAAATGTCCGTAGCTCTGGAGATGTAGGCCATACAGCAAGGTGCAGGCAGCATTTCTACAGAGGGACAGGCGGAGGCTGCTGCATCCTGGGCTGCCCTGGACACATTGGAAAACGCAGCTCATGCCTTTGGCCAAATGCCTGGTAGCCTTTTAGGGCAGTTCAGTCTCAGCAGGGCCTAGTTCCCTTCGGAGGGAGTGAAGACCAGTGGGGGCTGGGGGTGGGGGGGGAGGGAGTGCGTGCCTCTCCTACCTTCCTGGATGTTCCTGCAGGATGCCTGGTCCCTTGTGAGAGCTGCCCAGTCTATGGCAGTCTGGAAGCAAAGTACTTGAATCCTCTGGTTTAGAAAAGAATATTGTTTCATAATTTTCTAGTGCCTTGGGCACCTCTGTGTGCTGATCCAGTGTCCTGGTCTTACAGAGGCCTCTTGGAGTGGGCGGGACAGAGACCAAGACTGGCCTGGCCTGGCCTGGTCTGGTCTAAGTACTATGTTGGAACCTATTGCCTTATATGACATCTGCTGGGGAGGGCTCCAGTGGCCTCTACATCTTTCTTTCTTGCCCAGTTTGAGTTCTGGAAAAGCTTTGCCAGGTGGGGTTAGGCAGTTTCTGTGGAAAAAGAGCCCGAAGCCTGAGCAGGGCCCTCTGCTTGCCCCCTGCATAGCTGGACTGGTGTTTCCAGTGGGTCCTCAATGCTCTTCCACTGTAAGCTCTCCATCTGTCAGGTTAAGAAGTGGCCCCCCTGTCCTTGTGTCTCAGTGGGACTGGGGATTCAGAAATGAGTGTCAGGAGGACTGTGGGCAGCAGACAGTGCCAGCATGGGGGGGCTCTGCTCGTAGATATGGGTTCCTTGTGTCTACTCACCCTCTCCATCAAGGTTGCCTTCTGGTGTGCGTGTATGTGTGTATGCGCGTGTGTGCATGTTGTGTGTGTGTGTGTGTGTGTGTGTGTGTTTTCTAGATCACAGTCCTGGCGTGACCCCTACCACACCCATACACATACCTCTTCCCTTCAGGATCCACACCCTCACCACCACCACCACCACCCCCAGTACTGTCGTGAGACCTGCCAGCTCTAGCCTTCTCCCTGGCCAGCCCCTCCCCACCCTCTGTGGGCCTTGGTGTGTGGGGGGATTAATGAAGCCCAGATGCAGGACTCCTGACTCTGGCAGTAAGTTTTGTAGCCGGGCAGCAGCAGCTTGGAGGAACCATTTACCTCCCACTGTGTCTGGGCCCAGCTGCTCCTGGATCCTAGATCCCAGAAACAGCTGGAAAGCAGGTCCTAGCTACAGGCGGGCCAGGGCGAGGATGGGATGAAGAGGAAGCTGGGCTTCAGGAGGGCCTAGAGTAGAGGCCATGGAAGATCGGGATAGGCTCTTCTTACTGAACATCCTGTGGCTCAGCTCTGATGGGCTGCCCGTCCTCAGCTATAGTTCTCAGGGTCCCCGAGGAAACTCTGGGACGCCCCCACCCCGCCATGCTTCTGTAGAAGGAGGGCAAGACTAAAGTCAGGTGGAATTCTGGGGGTGGCTAGCTTCCCCCTCGGTTGCCAGATGAAATACGAGCACAATGCAGAGTAGAATTCTTTTAAGACAGAGAAAAAGTTCTTCATCCGAAGTTTATGTTTAACAGGGCATTCTATATTTTAGTTTGCTAAACCTGATGTGCATAAATCCCTTCTAGCTAAATTTCTTTCTAGTATGACAGCTTTTTTGAACTACAGTGTACAGATGGACAGACAGACAGGCCATTGAGCATGTGACTCGGTAGAGTTCTCACAAGTCAAGCACATGTGAAACTAGCACCCAGATTGGGAGAGAGCTCACCGGAGCCTGCCCAGAGCCACCCCTCTCTGCTGTGGGACGCCCTTTTGAAGTCTTTGTCTCCCTGTGGCAGAGTGATGGGACATGTGGGGGCAGTGGGTAGACACTGTCCAGTCTGCTTGGTGGGTGCTCCCACTATGAGTACCTCTCTCTCTCTAGTGGACATGGGAGCAGGACTGCAAAGTCATGGGGTGGGTGTATGTACATCCTCAGTAAATCTTTTCAGTGTTCCAAAGAGACCACGTGCCTTCCCTCCTGTCAGCTGTGGAGCACCCCATGGTCCTTCACCCTCCTCAGAATGGCCATTTCTCTCTTCCACCATAGCCCTTCAGATGTGTGCTGACCCTGCCTGCTGCCGTTCTTCTCTTAAATCAAGAGTCTCCTGCTTTGTTGATTTTTCTGTTACTTAAGAAAAATCAGCAAAGCCTGCAGAGCTCAGGCCCTGGTCTGATTCTGAGCTTTCCAGCCTCCAGGAAGTTTCGGGGAGGCCTACCTCGGCACGCCCTCACTAAGACAAGTGTGCCCTGGTATACCTGCTCTGGAGTCAGCAGTACCTGCCGCATCTGGTCCCTATGGTGTCTTTGCAGGGACCTGTCAGGTCCCTCCAGCAGTGCTGTTACTCCTCTAAGAGTCCAGTCTCAGACAAACCTTTTCTAGCAGGCTTTAACTTAGGCCTGTCTTTGCTGTCCTTCCTCCGGTCATTTTTTTTTTAATTAATTTATTTCATGTACGTGAGTACACTATTGCTCTCTTCAGACACACCAGAAAAGAGCATCGGATCCTCATTACGGATGGTTGTGAGCCACCATGTGGTTGCTGGGAATTGAACTCAGGACCTCTGGAAGAGCAGTCAGTGCTCTTAACTGCTGAGCCATCTCTCCAGCCGTCCTCCGTTCACCTTATTCCCTGGCATGGCTCAAAACAGTAGTGTCTGAAACCCACATTCCGAGTGGGCTACTTAGCACTGTGTGGTGGCCACACAGAAGTCACTCCAGAAGAGAAAAAGCATGAAATTCTGTGGCATGGCACCTGCCTGGCATGTGTAAGGCCCCAGGTGCCATCCTTGTCAGAATAAGTAATTCCATTCACAGGGCTACTGCCTGGTGATCAGTGTCTGGAGATCCTGGAAGGACACGGTGCCATCTCCCCAGCAAGGTTGGGTGATTTGTTATAGAATATTGGCTTGAGAGTTTGCCCTGTCACCTAGCCTCAAGGGTCCCAGGAAAACATTCAGCCCCATCCTCTGGTCTCTTCTTCCTTCATCTCTTCTTTACTCCCCCAAGTGTTTAAGGACCCAAGGATCCAAGTGTTAGCATCTGAAGCCCCACTGGGGCCTTCATTCCTGAGAAGATGGCTTAGTCCTGAGGAAGCACTCAGTAGGCATTGCCATATGGCAGGCCTATGTCCAGCTCAGCTGAATGAAGCAGGAGGCCTGTTCACAAGCAGCTCAGGGAGCAAATGGTCCAGGAGTTGGGGCTGGTGGCTTTACATACAACTGACTCTGGGCATTCCTGGGGCTCTCTCTCTCTTGTTCTCTTTGCTGGCTCTCCTAAATTCTGTCCTGCTGGGAGACAGGAGGACAAACAGCACTGTAAGGTGACCACCTTGTCACATTAGCTGTCCCACAGGGAAGTGATACTCTCTTAACTGTCCAGTGAAGACCCAAAAGTTACTTCAGGGCTTGAGTCACCCTGAGGCCGAGGATGTAGGAGGGGAATCCCAAAGGAAAGTTCTCTGAATAGTGGGTACACACAGACACACACACATACACACAGACACACACGCGCGTGCACACATGCAGGCACGCACGCACACACTCGCACAATAAAGCCTGGTCTCAGGAGGCCAGTCACCCACCCTGCTTGAAGTCCTTTGAAATCTGAGAGTCAGTGCATGCGGCAGGACCAAGAGAAGAGCTAGGGACTGTGTCTTTCCTGTGGCCGCCTTTCCCCTCTACTGCATGTTTCCTCCTCAGTGTTAGCCCTCATCTGAACAGTTTTCTTCTCAGATGGTTGCTTTGTTTATGATCCAGCCCCCAGGCTCTCCTGTGTGCTGCACTCTACCACCGAGCCTCACCCGCTTCTGTCTCTTCATCTGTGCATATTTATTATGCAGAGGTAGGAATGTTGGTCCACTTCCGAGTAGACCTTCCACCCATCCAGACCCACAGAAACATACAGATTTGAAGGAGTTACAGCTCCAAAGAAAAACGTATTACCCTCTCTTGGGTAACCTGCCTTTCCCCATGCTTTCTAGAACATTCAGAAGCCCCCAGGCCTCTAGCCTAAGCCACTCAGATTCTCTTGTTCTTCTCTCTCAGGCAGCTTAGAAGTCACCTGAGTCTCATGGTTATTGCCCGAATGCTGGGTCAGCAAGAGTCACTTCCTTTCTCCGGAGAGAAGACCCAGGTGAGTTTGTCTCAACCGGACCAGGAAGACCTCTGGTGGGCCACAACCCCTCTCCCCATTACCTATCTTCGCCTGAGGTATAGTCAGAGAGACCATCCCCAGACCTAAACTGAATTTGAATGTCTTACTCAAATTCCTTTGTTCAACAGTTCCTGGAGCCAGAGGCATAGCACAGTGGTAGAGCACTTGCCCAGCGTGCACGGCCCAGGGTTCTGTCATCTGCATGGCAGATGAACCTGTGTTGCCAGCTACTGGGGAGGCCTGGACAGAAAGAGTATTTGAGCCTAGGAGTTAAGGGCCCAGCCTGGGCAAGGTAGTGTGACTTAACCCCAACACTTTAATTCCAGCACTCTAAAGATCATGATTGTTTGCACAACTACTGTGTCCTAGGCACTGGGGACTGGTCAAATTGGTGAGTTTGGAGGTTGTGAATTATGGGAAAACAGACAACATGATGTCATTTCAATTTTTTTTGTTTGTTTGTTTCTTGTTTTTTTGGGTTTCTTGCCAGTGTTTTGTTTTGTTTAGTGAGAATCTTCCCATCCTCCTGCCTCAGCATCCAGAGTGCTGCAGTTACAGACTTGGACTTCAGCGATAGTACTGTCGTTAGTATTCTTATTCTTTGAAAATTTCATACATGCCCACAACATATTCACCCTCCTGCTCTTTCCCCCAAGGCCTCCTAGGTCTATCCTTACCCCCATTCCCTCCTAACTTCTTGTATAGCCCGTATACACGTGATGTGGGACCATCCACTGGGGCAGGCCTTCCCTCCAGGGGCCACACCCTTGAAGAACAGTGACAGGCTGGACAGATAGATGGCTGGGCAGTTAAACAACACTTGCTGTTCTTACAGAGGAACCGAGCTCAGTTCCCAGCGCCCAGGACCTTCCTGTTCTTCACTTCCCAAACCCCAGTCAGTCCCTGACTTTTTGTAGACAAAACATTTAAGACAGAAAGAAATACTATTAAAGCTGCCCCAACTCCAGGGTTAGATGTCCCAGGCAGCAGGGCTGAGTCCTGGCTTCTCCCTCCTCCTCTCTGAGGAGCTCTGCCACCATGCAGAGGCCATGACCTTCCCAGGCTGCAAGGGTAAGCTAGGCAGGTGGAAGCCTCTTGCCTCCCTAGGGATCTGCCTAGGGTCCTTGCAGTTTCAGGGTCAGCACTGAGCGGCCAGGAACACAGGAAAAGGTCTGCTCAGCACGTCCTCCAGCCAAGTAGCTCAAGAACTAAAACCAAGTTTTGTAAGGGAGCTAAGAAAGGTATTGTTGGTTTAGGTTGGAAGGAGGGGGCTGGGCCTGGCTCTCAATTCAGCCAGCTCCCCTCCACCCCCCAGCCTTGAACTCTTTCATTCTAGCATGGCAGAAACATGTGCTTTCTACTCTGGTTAACATGTCATTCCAGGGAGGCTGCTGGCCCTGTCTGCCGCCCTCCGTTACTTGTCTACTGTCTGTGCTGTGTTGCCCACACTCCTGTCCAGGCAGAATCTCTGGGGCCTAGACCAGTGGTGATGTCTGCTTGCTCTCCATTGCCCCTCTTCCAGGGACTGGTCCTCATCAGGAAGGCAGTGGGATAAAGAAAGAGCCGAGTGAGTGTCAGGGCACCCAAGGAGAGGATGCTCCGAAAGCCACCATTGGGAGGGCAGGGCCCTGCTGAGGTCACGGCAGTCACGCTGAAAAAGGGAGGGCAGAAGGTTAGGAAGTTAGGAGCAGGCAGAGCTGAGATACAGCTCCACGGCAGCCTGAGAGAAGGAAGAGGGAAGTCAGGGGCAGCCTGAGAAAAGGAAGAAAGAGTAGGTCCCTGGGGCCCTCATGCCCAGAAGCTGTCTTAGCAGTGACTCAAAGGTGGGCCCATTTCAAGGCTCAGTAGGTTCTCTTGGCCAGAGACTGTTCAGGAAGCCTGGAGGGGGGCCACAGAGAGGGAAGCAAGCTGTGAGTGCTGTTTGCTTAGTCAGGGAGCTAGCTCTGGAGCAAGAATCCAGGATCACAAAGCCTTGGAGGCAAGTGGAGCAGGGCTTCCTAACTGTATGTCATTTCCTACACCTGCCTGCTTGTGAGCATTGTGGGCCCAGTTGTATACCTGTCTGCTTCTTACACACAGACTAGGAAACTCGTAGCTCAGGTTCACCCTCAGACGCCAGGTGTGACAAAACCAGACAGCTCCAGAAGCGGGTGAGCCAGCTAGCTGTGACCCGGGTGACTAACACTGCCCGAGGCCGGGCTTGTGGAGAAGGGCTTAGAGATGAGTCCATGCTTGTTGCTGGGCGCACTGCCTGGAGGAGCAAGAGCCGGAACCTCACCTCGGTGGCTCTAGAGAGAGGAAGGCCCAGCGGGTGTGTTCAGATCTCACAGCTCATCCTGGTGTTTGGTCACTAGGCACTCTCCTTCACAGTCTGACCTATTACACCCATTCCTCACGCTTGCCTTCGAAGGACCACCTTGTCCCCACAGCCAGCCGTGATGCCTCCACACACCAGTCCCTGGCTGGTCGTCTCCCTTGGGCCAACCTCACCTCCAGATGCACACAGCTGGGGCTGTGCCCTGACCTCTTCCCACCCTGGGCTCTCGCTGTGTTCTGAATACTGTGCTTAGTGCTCACCTTCCTCAGAACCTCGGGCTGGAAGAGCTCCTACTCTAGCCATATTTTATAAATGGGGAAACTGAGTCAGTGACTCAAGGCCAGAAGGCAGGGCAGGGGGTGGAGCGAGGATTAGAACTGTACCATTGACCCCTGCAGCACACCACTTCAACCTCTCCAGCCCAACCCCTGGTTTTTGGCAGCTTAAACCATTGTGAAGGGTCTTCTGGGGTTTACTCTTGAAGAAGCAAGAGACTTGGGGTTTGAAGCGTTCTCAGTACCCAGGCTGCCCACCCCTCCCTCTGCCCTTGCCTCAAACCACAGCCTGAGCTCCAGGAGCGGACAGAGTTAGAGAGCTGGGCGTGAGAGACAGCAGGCAGGTAGATGGCAATCACCCAGCACCTTCATCTTCGAGGAGAGCCCCAGGTTGGACCAGTAATTCCTACTATTCCATTGAAATACTGGTACTAATTCAGAAATAGTCGCTGTTTGGCCTCAGACCCCAATGTGCTCTAGAGTCTTCTGGTCTGGGCAGGAACAAACTGAATGAAATATGAAGTTCCTCTCCTGTGATAGTCATAGTCCAAGCAGGCCAACAGAGGCAGCAAGAAAAAGTAACATTTGGGGTGAACTTGCAGATAATGCCAAGAGCTGTGGAGGGCAATAAAGCCAGAAAGGGGAGATGCATGTTGGGCAGGTGCAGTCTTACGAAGGCAAAGAGACGGAAGGGACATTTGTGCACAGAGCTATAGGAAGCAAGGTTTCCTTTGGGTGGGTGAGTGGGGGTTACTTCCAGCATAGGAAACGGTGATTACAGAGGCTCCAGGGCTCAGGAAGGGACGGTTAGGTTGGAGGGAAAGAGGCTGGTGTGGCAAGAGCAAGGATGAGGGTAGATTACAGAGGCCAGTCAGAGAGGCGAGTGCAAGCCAGAGCCTCGAGGAGAGACAGCACCCGATCTCCACAGCTTTGCAGTTGGCTAGCTGTGTGGAGACCACACTGTTGGGTGAGCCTAGCATTCTTCAGGGCAGCTGGTCAGGGGGATAGCAGCAGAGTCGTGCCCAGATGTCAGATCACTTCCTAAGGACAGCCAGCAGGGCTAGGGGAAGGTAGGTGGGAGCCTTCAGCCTAGAGTGAGGGGAGGGGACAGGCTTTCCCCAGCCTGGCACAATGCAGGCAGAACAGGTTTGGGAGGAAACCAGGAGTTTGCTTCTTATACCAGCTCTTGCAACACAGAAACAAGGCAAACCATTTTTAAAATGTGTGTTTATTTATTGTGTGTGCACACTGCAGTCCATGTGGAGGTCAGAAGACAGCTTGCAGGAGTCCATGCTGGCCTCTCCTTCCACAGTGCTGGATGCAGGGATCATCTTTGAGTAACTCAAGTTACTCAGGCTTGGCAGCAAGCACCTTTACCCTCTGAGCCGTCCCGTCAACCCACTGCTTGGAGACTTGTTGTGAAGCCATTTGCTCTTGAATTTGAGAGCCTCCTGCATCTGCTTCACAAGTCCTAGGCCTACAAGCATGTGCCACCATGTCTAGCAGCAAACCACTTTGATCAAATGTATTTTTTTTATTTAATTTTGAGATAGGGTTTCTCTATATAATCCTAGCTGTCCTGGAACTTGCTGTGTGGACTAGACTAACCTCAAACTCAGAGATCCGCCCGCCCTCCTTCTGTCCCCCAAGTGCTGGAATTAGAGGCACGTGCCACCACATCCAGCCCCAAATCACGTCTTGAAATTTGGAAAGCAAGGGCTTTGAATGGGGCACAAAAGTTTGAATCTCCTAGGAAACAGTTAACTAATGTCCTAACCTGCTATTTAGCCATTCACTTGCCTAATGAATACTTGATAAGCATCGGCCATGTGCCAGGCGTGGTGCTTGGCCTTGTGGACACTGCAGGAGAAGGCGATGCTGACAGACCTGACCTCAGCCAGGGAGGAGCCGATGAGACACTAAGACTCGAATTCTGTGCCTGGTGGAGAGTAAATGGTGCTACAGAGAAAAAACTGCAGGGCAGGACAGCAGGGGTGTAAGCGCAGGTGGTGTCCGCTGTGGATTAGATGTGACAGTGGACTAGGACCAAGGAGGGGATAGTTCTGCACTGTCTCTGTTCAGAAGCCAGATAAGGGCCCAGGCTCCGGAGAGCAACAGCAGGTCACTTTGGACCTCCTAGTGCTTCACAGCCGCCTCTCCTGTGCAAATTGGAGCCACTGCCAGGATTAGAGAGCAAGAGCCACATGCTCTTGTAGACAGTTGCTTTGCCAGGATCTCTTCTGCCTCTTGCCAGGAGACTGGCAAGGCCAGTGGAGGCCTGTCCTTCTGGGTGATCTTCACTGCTTACCCTGAGGTGTCTGCCCTAATGGGCTGAGCGTTTGCTGAGTTGGCACTCTGCAGTGGAGGTAGGGGTGGGGGTGGAGACAGTGTTGGTCTGGTCCTGGCCCTCCCTCTACAGGACCTTTAGGGACCAGAAAAGCCCTAACCCCGGAGAGAGGGTGGTATGTGGGGGCGGGACGACTCGGGAAACAAAAGCGAATCTGAGACCAGATTGCAAGAGTGCACCGAAGCCCCACCACGCTGCTTTCCTGGAGCGAGAGGAAAAACACAATCCGGAGCTAGTGCTAGGTCTGTGCTCTCCGTGCCAGCCCTGCCCCCACTGCCTGGAGCTGGGAGGGTCCTGGCTCTGCTGAGGCAGGCCCTCAGTCACTCTGGGGGTGTGGATTTGGGAGCAGGGCGGGGCAGCCCTGTGCTTGCACAGCTGTGAGCCTTCAGCATGCTAAAGGCCAGGACTGTTTTGAAAATTATCCCCAGACTCAGAAGGCGGGCGCAAGGCAATGCTGCTTCAGATGGAGTGTGGCTTCAGCTGGAAGCTATCTCTGCCTAGACCTTCCCCTCTTTTTTTGCTGCCCTCTTTCCGCTTTGCAGAGATGGCCTGGCCTCCTTCCAGGAGCCAAAGCCAGCCTCACTCCTAGTCCCTCACCTGCCTCCTCCCTGCCCAGTTGCTCTCCAGGGCTTCCAAGGTTGAGGGCAGCTGAAGTGCAGAGCAGGTGCTGGTGGGTGTGAGTCGCAGGAGGAAGCAGGTGCCATGTGCCACCCGGCTGCACTCAAGCCGGGAGCTGGGCAGGGGCTCAGCTCTCTTGCCTGTAACCACACTGCACCTGCTGGATCCAAGCAGTCTGTCCTCTTGCTACCCTGGCATTGCTCCTTCTGCTCCTTCATCCACATTCTCCCCCCATTCCTGGGGTTGCACATGGATGCCTTAGACGGGCGAGGACTGGGGCCTGCCTGCCTCTACCAAGCCATGGCCCAGCATCTGGGCAGCCTTTGCTGGGGCCCTGTCTAGGCTGCCCAAACCCAGGTTTGGGGTGACTAGAGGGAGGACTAGCTGCAGGTTCACTAGGAGGAGTTGGGCTGTGTCTTCAAAGCTAAGCAGGAGGTGGGGTGCCTGGTAGATGAACACATGACCAAATTCCCCTGTAGACCTTTTGGGGAGTCTCCATCTAAACAAACCATCTGAGAGGTTGTTTCTGAGACTGAGAATATAGATAATGGATGAGAGTGAATTATTAGTTATTTTGTTAGACAAGAAAATAGTATAGTGTTTTAGGAAAAGAAAAAGAGATCTGGGCCAGGCATCCCCGGTACTCAGGAGGCGGAGGTTGGGAAGATTGCTGGAAGTTTGAGGCCAGCCTAGTGTACGTAGGAAGTACCAGGCCAGCCAGGAACCATGGCAGGCAATCCCTATCTATAAATAAAATTAAAATGTGCTAGTGAGATGGCTGTCACTATAGAGGATGAGCTGAGCTCAGTCCCCAGAATATATAATAATAGTAATAAATTAAAAGAGAGAGTAGCCTGGTACTTCCTAGTCCCAGCACTCGGGAGAAAGACCTTAGTGGGCACAAAGGTTAGGCCAGCTTGGAACACAGAGGAGACCTTGTTTCAAACACACAGTGCTGTTGGTATTGGTGGACACCATTATATTGTGGGGGACTATCCTGTTATAAGTTCCTTATGGCTTAGAAGACTCAATATTAGGAATTCCTGGTACAGATGGAAGCAGACTTAAGGACAGGCAGGCAGAGAACTTGTGGTCATGGCTCACAGAATGGACAGATGTAACTGAGGACACAGGGTTCTCTTCCTGTGGATCGAACATGTCACAGCCACAAGCCAAGGGACAGGAGAGGGATGCAGGGGAAAGTGTGCTATTGGCTGAGGTCCTACTCAGTGGCAGAGGGAAAGTCTTGGTTTTCCAAGGAATTAGGGTAAACCCTTAAGCTTCAGGGGAGCTTCCTAATTCATCACAGACTCACCGTATGCGTGTGTGTGTGTGTGCGTGTGGTGTGTGTGCGTGCGTGTGGTGTGTGTGCGTGCGTGTGTGTGGTGTGTGCGTGCGTGCGTGTGGTGTGTGTGTGTGTGTGCGTGCATGCATGCGTGTGTGTGGTGTGTGCGTGCGTGTGGTGTGTGTGTGTGTGTGTGTGTGCCCATATACACGTCCCTCCTCCTAGGAAGAAGGGGTGTGGATGGGTTGTTTTAGGGACAAAATATCCGAAGTCTAAGAGGCCACAGCTCATAAATGAGAGGTGGATTCTGACCTGGAAGCTGGGGCTCTGAGCCTTGGCCACAAGTTGAGAGTGTCCTCCAAGAACACTTGTGCACACACAGTCACGATCTCCTCTCTCCTCCCCAGCTAGCCCTGCTCAGCCAGCTCCTCAGCCTCATGAGGCCATCGTCCCTCAGGCAATGTCTGGGCATGGAGCCCTTGCCGTCCAGTCCGGGGCAACAGTCAAAGGCCAGTGCTGAGCTAGACTACAAGGTGAGCACCTCAGGCCCTGCCTGTTTTCACTAACACCCTGCTACCCAGTCAGCAGGGAGGGTGGGGTTGTTCCCTTTGCACAGCCTATGGGCCCTGTGGCTGCTAGTCCTTCCAGAACCACAAGCCACTGGAGGCCAGAGGCCAGCAGGCTGCCTTCTGTGTGAGAGGAGGCACTCAGTATTCCTCCAAACCCTTTAATTAGCACCCATGCCCACCTGTGCATGTGGGCACAGGTGAGGCTGTGGGCACGGGCACACCAACAGAGTTTTGCCCATCCTCTCTGCTTATTTCCACTAAGCTTGACAAGGCTTAGGCCTTGACCTTTCCCGTTCTTCCATATAAGTTCTTCCAAGCATTGACCAGCTTTCCTGAAAGCCAAATTTGGGGGCAAGTCAAGGGCACTGAGGTTCCCTGGTTTGGGAGGTTAGGGTCAGTAATAGCAGAGGCCTGTGCATTCTTGGGTTAGTTTTAGAGCAGGGACCATGGTAGGCATGGGAGCTTCCAAGTAGATCTCCATGGGCTCTTCTGTCGCTAGAGACTCAGGATGAAGAATGGAGATAGGGGTCGTTACATTCAGGAAGGCAGGGATTCAGAAATGTCACCCCTGGGCTTGACTGCTAACAGTCCAGTAGTCCAGCCTTTGGGCATCCCTCTGAGAATCAGATAAGTGAGCTAATTACCTAATGAACACAAATGAGCCATTAAGAAGATGGGATAATCCCCAGGTGCATGCTCCCCTTCCAGACCGTGCAGGGTGCCTTATCTTTGCCTTGGGATTCGTATCAGTGCTTTTACAAGGTGACAGTGTCCCCTGAAGGTGGGTACCATCTGAACATCTCTCTTCCTTTGACAGATGTTTCCCAGTCAGCTTAGGGGGCTCTAGAAAGGAGTCAGGGTCAGCCTCTGGGTAGGTAGTCACCATAGCTGGATACTAGAGAAGAGGAGTAAAGGAAAAAGGAAGATGAGGCTGCTTTCTGGGCTGCCTGAGCAGAGACTGTCTGGCTTCCAGGAAGGAGCCTTGGTGGTCAGGCCACAGCCTCACCCAGCAGTGGTATGGCTCCCTCCAGGCCCCAGGCTTCCACAGGGCTCACTGCGTTTCTGCTCTGTTGGTAGCAATCGCAGGTATGCATGTAGTAGTCACTGGATGGGAGGGTGAGCAGACCACAGAATCCTGCGTGTAAGGCTTCGTGCTCCCTCTCCTCCTCGGTTGCCTATTAGAAATCATGAGTTTGCCATAAAGTTGGGGAAGAGGAGAGCTGCACATCGGGGTGCTCAGGGCCCCCAAGACCGCTGCAGAGCCTCTGGCAGTGAAGCAACTAAGGGCAGAGGCAAGCAGGGGAGGGAAGGGCAGGGACAGCGGGTGTGTGCATGGTGGGCATGGGGTCTAGTGGATTGCCAGGGTAGGGAGAAGTGTAATATGGTTCCAGACCTGTGCCTGGGCTGAGTGCAGTGATGGCTGGGAGGGGCCAGGCAGGTGACTAGGTCCCACTCCACCTCAGCCGACTGACTCCTCATTAGGCCTGAGCATGTTTCATCTTCAAAGATGCAATGGGGCTACTCAGCAGCTAAAATGAGCAGCGGCGTCATCCGCCCTATTTTACAGGGAGTGGTGGTCTGGGACAGAGCAGCCTTTCATCCCCAGAGCTCAAAGTCTTTGCTGTTTTGCTTTTCAAGTGCAATGGGGAAACTGAGGCCAGAGTTGAGGTCAACTGGAGGTGATCATGTGTGAAGGAGATGGCTTCTTCTCAGACTCTGGGACAGCCAAGCTGAGCTTCTGCCTATCCTACACTAAACTTACTCCTGTCTGGGAGATTTCCTGCCCTAAACTGCAGGGGGTCACAGCCCTGCGCCAACCCTGCAAATAAACCCTTCTGCAGGCTCTTCTTCTGGTCTCCCCACCTCCTCTCTGCCGAAGGCTGGCTGACCCTCCTCCAGGGAAGATATGTGGGCACAAGGAGGCTCCACCGTTGTCCCTTTGCACGTCTGGCTGGCTGACTGGATTGTGGGCAGCTGTGTGTCTCAACATTGCATGTTTTTGCCACTAAATGAAAAACTGAACAAATAAATGTGTCCAACCCCTCTCCCACTCTGCTCTGCTCTGGCCCTCTGCTCTCCTGCCCTCTCTGCCTTTGACAGTAGCAGCCCCCTGGTCCCATAATGTCCTTGTATCATTAAGACCACAAACATTTATTGGAACCCTGGACTTCAGAAGTATTACCTTGGGTAATGAGGGAGCCAATCACGGGGCATTGTTGGTAATTATAAGTTAGTAAGGTTGCTGCCTGGGAAAGCTAACCACCAAGTACTTTAACAAAAGAAGCAACTGCTCAGGCTTCCACTCTGTGGGGGCGGAGGGGGGGCCAGGCTGGAGGCAGGGGCAAGGTGGGTTCCCAAGCAGACTGTTTGTCCTCGAAGGGTCAAAGTCACTTACCATGCTACTAACACATACAAAAATACGTTTGAAAAGTGAGGCTTTCTGTGGAGGGCTGGAGCCTAACTCAGTATAGTGTGCTTACTTAGCTTATGTGTGGTCACATGTTCAAGCCTCTGCACTACCAAGAAATGGAGAAGGAGCTTTAGATGATTAGAGGACTCAGCATTTTAAAGTGTGCCTAGAACCTGTAGTCCAGCTATTCAAGAAACTAAGCGGCGGGGGTAGGGGGTGGGGATTCATTCTTCAATCCCATGAGTTCAATTCCAGTCCGGACAACATAACGAGACACCTTCTCAAACTATTTATATAGAGTGCTGGTCTCCTCGATGGCTGTCTATGCCCTGGGCTCACCTGGCCTGGTGTGAGCTGGGTTTACCCAGGGTAAGGGTAAACATCTAGGTGAGAAGATGCTTGGGGCCTGGCACCTAACAAGAGGCAGGCCTCTGATCAGCTCCAGGTGGGAGATGCCAGTGTTTACACAGAGGAGAGTATAACAACAGGAGGGCTGGCTTCCCAGTGCTTCCTTTTGGCCCAGGGACATGATTTTGCCAGAGACAGCTCCTTACCAGGCCACATGAGACTGGCCTTCTGGCTGCAGGCAGACAAACATTGCGTAACTTGACTCAATTTTCTCCTCCAGTCTACCAGCTCAGCCCTGCAATCCAGCACTGGGGTTTACTGGGGCCTTAACTTTCAACTGTGGAAAGTGTCTTCTGCATGAGGCCAGATGTGGCCTGGTTATATCGAGTTGAGTCTCAGAGTTGAGTGGGGACCCATTCAGTTTTACAGAGATGGCTGATGTTTTGGTCTTGTTAAAGCTGCCCTTATGTTTCTTGTTCCTGTTTAACCACAACTTCCAACTAATTTTTGCTTTTTATCCCATGTCTGTTCCTATGTATGTACACATTTACATTTATATGCATAAGTGTATAGATACATGTGTATGTATGTGTGTGTGTATATATATATATATATATATACACACATGTAGATATACATCCTTGTACTTTTTCTCTGACACTGCTGAGTGTCATGCTGCCCCGTCACATGCTAAGCATATGCTTGCTACTGAGCTACCTGACAGCCAGGATGCTGTATTAATGGAAGTTTCCCCCTGAGAGATACGGAAGGTATAGAGAACCAGAATCTTGATGGTAGGATGAGAGTGTCTCTCTAGTTGGTTAAATCTGAGGAAGTTAAACTGTCTTCCATTGTGGAATGAAAACTACCGATAAGGAGGCCAACTTGGCACTGGGAGCCTCCCTCTCCCACTCCTACCCTCATCCACCCCCCACCCCAAATGTGCCTCCTCTCAGCATGTCAGTGGATGCCTTCCAAAGACAGCCGCTTGAGGCTCGCTGAGCTCTGTACATTGGTCAGACTCCTGCAGGTGCACTCACTCCACGTAAGGTTCACTCCCAGGCTGGTGCATGTGCTGCGGAAGTCTGGGGAGAGCTTGTTTATGGAGGAGCAGTGTTTGCAAAGAGATGATTTTATAGGGGGAGGGTGTGCTCTTGAGTGTGGGTGATGTTGGGGTTAGGCTCCAGCCAGCTGCAACTCTACAGAGGTGTGTGTCTGCAGGGCGTGGGCCTGCCATGTGTTTGTGTGCAAGTGCCCCGTGTGTATCTCCTGTAAACCCTGTGGTGTGCCAGGTGTGTTGAGAGACTTGGTGAACAAGTTTTGCGGCTTTTTCTGCTGCAACTGTAGACTGCAGCAGTCTGTCCCTGTGCTGGCCAACCCTGCCCAGAACTGCCTTAATAGGAGGCTGTGGTGAGGAGAGGTCGGCTCTCACACAGGGACAGGACAGGGCAAGCTGCTCTCTGGCCTCTCTTGCTGGCACTTCCAACCCCAACAAAGGGACCTGTATTCCCTTGGGCTTGGCTTGAACCTGTATTGTCTGAGTCTTTAAAGACAAGTGGATCCTGGAGCCTCTCTCACTTTGTCACCTGAAAATGCAGTACTTGGCCCCAACACACCATGCTGTAAACTTGGGTCAGGCCAGGGTTAGGCGAGCTGGAAGGAAACTGGATTTGAGGAACAGAAAACAGACATGAAGACTCCTTCGTTCTTCCCTGGCTGGCTTGTGGTTCTGTTCCATCTTCCTTCCTCCAAAATGAGGAGCATCAGCTGTATTTTATCAGAAACCTGGGCCTCTGAGAAGCTGACCCTGTGGGAAAGTTGAACTCCATGCACGTCTAGGAACCTGTAGACCACGGCCCAGGCCCAGGCCGGCTTTGCTTTGTTCCCAGAAATTGTGTTCTTTGCAAGAACATGAGCCCTGCTTGCAGGGACAGGGTGAAGCCCAGGAGGCAGAGTGGAGCCAGGGAGCTGAATAAAAGGGTTGGAGGGTTGGCCTGCTCTCTCCTTCACCCCAGTCAGCCCAGGGCTCTGGAGGACCCTTAGGACTCCTTTCCGGCAAGTGCTCGTCAGCTTGTCCAGCTGCTCTCACCTGAGTGTCTCCACTTCCCTGGCGCTCTGTAGACCTACCTTCAGACCTGTGATATCATTCTCAGACTAGGCCACCCGAAGCCTCTGCCTCCATCACCTACAACCCCATCAAACCCAGCGCCCTGCGTGCTGATAGCCTTGGAGTTGCATCTTCCTGGCTTCTGCTTCCTGTCTGTTGAACCATGGAGGTCCTAGTAGTTCACATACCCCATGGCCTGTGTACTTCCTTCATGAACATAAACAGAGATGCCTTCCTCAGCCGGGTCCCAAGTCATCCTTAGTCTCAGGCCTCCATTGAAATGCCCAACCTGAGCAGAAATAAGCCATGCCAGGGACCTTCCCCACCAGCCTGGCTGCTGCTGCTTCTCTCTGCCAGACCTGAATTAGCCCAGAGCGGGTTGTAGGAGCACGCCCTGAGTGCTGCAGCTCGGCTGCTGGCTGCTGCCTGCCTCTCACCACTTCAGTCCCTTCTCTTTGTCCTTGCTGTACCTCTTTAGATGACCCGGACTTAGGTGAACCCAGGGTTGCATGCACAGTGTCACAAAACCCCAGTGTTACTTTCCCTGATGCTTGGCTCTACCCCTGGTGATTCCCAGAGAGGCTCCCTGTTGCCTTTGTGGGAGACCCTGGGTTGACCTCCTTTCCTTAGCCACCCTGGCCAGGGGTAAAGAAAGAGCATCTGTCCCAGAGTCAGGTCTCATTGGCTTGGCATGGTCCAGGTCACATGATTCTGCTGGAGTCAACTCTGTAGACACTGTAGACACCACCATGGAACAGTTTGGCCTAAATGTAGGGGACAGGAAGCTAGGCCACTCTCACAAAGGAAGGTGTATGTCCTAGATACATAGAAACTTTGGGCTGTACAGTACACCCTGTTCTTCTGTCATGGGCTTTGAGAGAAAGCAGCTCTCTTTACAGATGGCCAGTTCCAGTTCCTCCTCGCAGAGCTGCACATGCTCATCCATGCCCTCAGGCCCACATGCTGATATGTACGAATGTGTGTCAGCCTGGACTCAAACACACACAGACTCCTGTAGCAAGAGATTATGGGCCTCAGCAGAGCTAGGCTTTCTGTCTAGACTCCCATGGGATCAGGGTCTTTGGTCCCAGCTGGAGGAGCAGCTGCCTGTCATCTTACTTGCCCTAACCCCCACCCCAGGAACCCAGAGAGGAAGGGTGGGCAGGGTGGGATTGTTCTCCCAAGGATTTGCTCATAGCCCTGAGGTTCCTCCCTAGGGGGACAAGCCCTGGTCCAAATGTCAAGATGGCAGCCCTTCAGCACATGCCCTCAGCCTTCCTGAATATTAGGTCCCACGACACCTCCTGTTCAAAGCTTCCCAGCTCCCACCCAGTCCTCAGAGCAAGAGCTGGAGCCCCTCAGGGTCCATTCTCAAAGTTGAGGTGGAACTTACAAGAGGATCCCACTGTGAGAGGTCTCAGAATTCATTTTCTGGGAAGTTAGAACAGCTCAGGTCCACACCTGAGGAAATGTGGGGGTGGGGGTGGCTGGGTACATCCAGGGCCTCTCAGATCCTCTAGCACCCTGGAAAGATATGTCCCGCCTCCAGACCCAGGTAGGGCCTTAAGAGCAACTTTTCACTTAGTGCTTGTTCCCAGCAGCTGAGCCGGAAGTCCTGTTCCTGTCTAGATGCTTCCAGCCTGTTCCCTCTCACCCTAAAGTGACCACATTGTATCCCTGTTCCATTTTCAGGGCTCCACCCACCCATACGGTTCATCACTTTCATTTGCAGAATAGGGTGGCCTGCCTAGCCCTACCCAGTGGTGAGTCTGGCAGGCTGTGCCTGTGACGTCTGCTGCTTGGCCTCTTGACCCTGTATCTTCAGGGACTCTGGGCTAGCGAGGGTATTATGTCACATGTCTTGTTTCCTAGCAATTAATCATGTGTCCTCATCATTTCCTACTTGCTATGACTAGTGACCAATGCCCTGTCCTGGGCAGAGTCACTTTGGAAGCCAGTGTTTCTTTCAGAACAGATATCTGCTTGCAATCCTCTGCCTGCTTGCTAATCTCATGCCTGCCAAAGCCAAGGTCAGGAACATAACCTTGGACCTGGATCTGCATGGACAAGGAGAGCAGCTTGTAAGATTTGCACATAGAACAGAGAAGAAATGATGTGCTACAGATCCAAGATGGCTCAGAAACATGCGTGCCCTGTGGTTTGGAGGATTCCTGAGATGGTTAGAGTCACATTCTCTCCTTGAGCTGAAACTCTTGGCTTGGGCCTGTGAGTAGCCCTACTTGAAGATTACTTAGGATAAATGATGTTGTTTTTTGCCCAACCCCAGGTGCACAGGCCAGTGGGCCGCATCTACACAGAAATAGCAGGGCCTCTGTGTCTTGTCTCTAGAATATCCATGGACGTTCTTGGTGTTATTCCCATATAGAACAGTGATACAAGTGCATGTGTGTATGTGCACATGCGCCCGCGCGCGCGCGCGCGCACACACACACACACACACACACACACACACACACACACACGGAATGTTTCCTGATGAAGAGGAAGAACCTAGACTTTTCCCTCACTGGACATGTTGGGGATCTAGCCAAGCTTGAGCTTACACATATGCCGAGACATAGGGTTACCAGGCCTCCTCTGTATGTCAGGATGCTGTGATACTAGATTTTAAATTTAATTTTAAAAGGCAAATGACTCATAGTCCACCTCTCACACAGGTGACCTAATGATCAGAGCAGCTTCTAGAGCTCATCTTCAGCCAATGTCCTCTCATCAGGTCCCCAAGAGGACCCGAGTGAGGTGGGAGTGGCACTTAGTGCAGGATTCTTCTGGGATCGGTTGTCAGGCTGGGCTGGGCCTCCAGACCTTGGAGACTGAGATGAATGCATGTTCCCCAGGGTAGCCACCAGCCAGGGCCTGTGCTGTCAGAGGCAGAAACAGAGGAGGCATTCCTGGCGTCCTGGAGCTGAGCAGGTGCACAGACACCTGCCAGTTGAGCCTGCGCCTCAGCGACATGGCTTAGATACCTACTGCGTGTGCATCTCTCTCATCCTTCCTCCTCAGTACTCCTGAGCTAGCCTCAGCTCTCCCCAGCTCCTCCCCACAGAGCAGCTGCCTAGAGCCCGGCTGGACCTACTTCCAGAGTCTGCTTGCCTGTGAGAGGTCTCCTGTCCCCTTCTGCCCTGCAGGCTCTGAGGAAAGGGTTCCATCTAAAGACTCTGGGGGTAAGACTATGTCCTTGGGCATGACCTGAGGTGGGAGAAATTACGCTGCTGTCTTAGAGAAAGTGGCTTCCTGGGAACTCCCTTTTCTCTTCTTCCCTTTGGTGTAAGTAACCCAGCCTACCCTCCTTGGCATTAGCTAGCAGGGGATTTCCTGAAGGATGAAGTTCCTGGGAAATGTCCACCCATGTTCCCTTTTGTCTCACTTGACAAAAACTTGCAAATGAGTTCCACTTGACCCTGGAGACTTAAGGAGCAATTGCTGATGCCAGAACTAACTGGAGGACTACCGGAGGTGCTCCCTACCTGCTGCCTGCTGGGTTATGAGCCCTGTGATCCTTTCATCCCTGGGTCCTTGCTTTGGAAGAGGGCCAGAATGAGACATGGTACAGTGAGCTTCTGGGAAGAGCCCTGCCACAGACTCTGGGGAGAGACCCAGGAAGTGGAAGCAAAGGCCTTGCTGGCAGTGTGACCCAGGGACAGTACTGCCTTAGCTTGTCAGTACTGGGTCCAGGCACGCCCTGTTCCTCATCCTCTGCCTCTCTCCTCAGAGTCCCTGGCTGAGATTTCCTGGATCTCTTTCCCACTGTGGTTTCCCAGCCTGGGTTCCTGTTCATGCAGAGGGCTAGGCTCCTGAGCTGGTTGGGGCCTGCTGCTCCCCAGCCCACCACCATGGAGGACTAACTCCTCCCCCTGCCCCCAGCCTCCAGGTACACACACACACACACACACACACACACACACACACGCACACACGCACGCACGCACGCACGCACGCACGCACGCACACACACTGATAGGGCCTCCCATGGACTTGGGGAAAGGCCAGTTGTGTCCCTAAAGGAAGAGAGGCAAAGCCCCATGTCCTCGCCTTTGGCCACTACTTCCTTCTGAGTTTCTGTGGTAGCAACTAGGACAGGAACAGGTAACTGTGACAGGAAAATGTGACTCTCTACTCTGGCTGCTCCCTTCACATACATCCTGCTCCTACTGGGACCACCCCTGCCTGCCCAGCGTGCCTCCGTCGTACCCCTAGCACATTTCGGGTGCCAGGCAGTGACATTAAGAAGAAGGGTCTCAGGTTCTGCCTGCTCCAGGCCCAGGGCAGCCCCTCGCTCCTGCTAACAATTTCCTTCTCTGATTGACACAGGAACCAGCCTCTGCCTCCACACATGAGACCTTCACCTGCATGTCCTGAGGAAGTAAGGGGAGACAAGTCTAGACATGGCCCATGGCCACACTGACACGGCCTGTGCTCACAATGAAAGTTGGTTTGGTTTTTCGAGACAGGGTTTCTCTGTGTAGCCCTGGCTGTCCTGGAACTCACTCTGTAGATCAGGCTGGCCTCAAACTCAGAGATCTGCCTGCCTCTGCCTCCCCAGTGCACAGGCATTGAAGATGTGAGTCACCTACGCCCAGCTTTTAGGTTTTTTTAGGTTTTTTTTTTTTTTTTTTTTTTTTTAGGCAGAGTCTTAAGTAGCCCAGGTTTGCCTAAAACTGAACTCAACCTGTTCCTTCCTCTGCCCGGGGCTAGGATTGCACACCCAGCTGGAGTTTGCTTCCTTCAGACAGGTTCTCACTGTGTAGTCCTTGGCTGGCCTGTAGACCAGCTGGCCAGGAACAGAAACTTCTCAGCCTCTCAGATGTTGTGCTCAAAGGCATGAGCCATTGTACTCTTGTTTTAGAGGGATTAGGGATGGAACTGAGAACCTTACCTTTACTAGACCAGGGTTCTGCCACTGAGCAAAAGCTCTGGCAGGGGACCCAAGCATCTGCGTGTCCTGACTTCTGGCTGGAACACTGAGGCCTCAAAGTCAGTCTGTTAAAGGGCCTACTCTAGTAAGGGGAAACACAGAAAGCCCGAGGCTGGTGTGCATTTGCAGTTTTCCTTTGGAGAAACAGCTTAGAGAATTTGGTGAACACCCTATCCCTCTTTCCCCAGCAAGACAAAACACACAAATACACACCTCAGGGTAGTTTATCTGCAGTTTTCCTAGACGACTAAGTTATGGGAACCAGCAGTGAAGACTGAGGCAGGAAACTGTAGCTGCGCACTGCTGCTTGCTTCCCTAGTGAGCTCCACCACCGGGCACATAGGCTGGGAGCTTACAGCCTGCCCTCCAGGCCTCTTCTCCGGAAGCTAAATCCTGCAGCCCAGATCGTGCAAAGACCTCCATAGTTGAACTTGGGGCAGGCCAGTCTTCAGGTAGGGACGGGGTGTGCTAGAGAAAGGCCTTAGAGGTAAAGAGTCACTAGATCCTCCCCACAACCTCTTCTGCTACTCGGTCAGCATCCCAGGTCTTTACACCTTTACACCTGGGATAGTTCCCAGTCTTCTTCAGACAGCGCCCCCCCCGCCCCCCCCAGCCCTGCCGCCTCCCAACCCCTCCCCCCCAGCCCTGCGGAGGCGTTCTTTGGCATCCTCTCCCCTTCTCACCATGACCCTGCTCAATGCCCAATGCTTTGTCTGTCACAAAGGGGCCCCAACTCCTTCCCAAGGTGGTGTTGCTTTCTTATTCCAAACCCAGTTAGGCTCAATTAAAATAGTCAGGGTCCCATTAAAAAAACCTTTAAACAATTTAGTTGTATTCTGATTCTACCAGTAAAATCTATTATACATTTTTTTTTTTGAGACAGGTACTCCAATCTGGCCTTGAACTTACTGTGTAGCTAAGGATGACGTTGAACTTCTGGTCCTCCTGCCTCTAAGGAGTGCTGGGATTACAGGCATACCAGGCCCAGTTTTAAGGTAGCAGGAATTGTCCCTGAGGTCTCCTGCACACTAGGCAAGCACTGTACTAAATGAGTTATATCCCTAGTTGCCAGAAATAGTCCCTTAAACTAGATTTTTACTATTTATTTGAGAACATATTTTTTATTATTATTATTATTATTATCATTATTATTATTGGTTTTTTGAGACAGAGTTTCTCTGTATAGCCCTGGCTGTTTTGGAATTCACTCTATAGACCAGGCTGGCTTCAAACTCAGAAATCCACCTGCCTCTGCCTCCCAAGTGCTGGGATTAAAGGCATGTGCCACCACTGCCTGGCATTTTTTTATTTTAAAAATTAAAATACACTTACATCTTTTTTTTTCTTTTCTTTCTGTCTCTTCTCCCCTATGCTCCCTATCAAGCTCATGATCTCTTTTTCTTTGTTCACACACATGTATATGTACACACATATATGTACACACACACACACACACACACACACATACATATATATATACAGAGAGAGAGAAAGAGAGAGTGAGCGCCACACTGTAGCCCTGAGTGGCCTAGAACTCTCTATGTAGACCAGGCTCCCCTCAAACTCACAGAATTCCACCTATTTCTGTCTCCTGAATACTGACACTAAATGCATCTACCCTCAGATTCTTATCATTTTTTACTCTGTGCGTGCGTGTGTGTGCGTGCGTGCGTGCGTGTGTGTGTGTGTGTGTGTGTGCGCGTGCGCGCGCGCGCGCGTGCATGTGTGTTGGGTGGGGAATGTCCACATGAGTAGAGTACGTATGCTCAAGAAGCTGGAGGCATCGGAATCCCCTGGAGCTGGAGTTATAGGTGGGTGTGAGCCTTCCACCTGGGGTGCTGACAGCTGCCGTCTCTAGCTCTTCCCCCCAGTATTCATAACTGAGGGAAGAGGGGACTGTGGGCTGAGGATCCAGCTCAGTGGAAGAGTGGGTGCTTTACATATGTAAGCTGAGTTGAGTCCCTAGTGCAGACAGACAGACAGGCACAAATGCATTCCCCACGAACCACGGACCATGCACGCATGAATGGAGGACAGCTATAGGAATGTAAAAGACACAGCTTGGAATCCTTTGTCCTAAAAAGACTGCGCCTACTGGTGTGTTCAGTCCACACCAGATACTGTTACCTTCCAGCACCAGCTTCCCCCAGGAACCTCTAGTCAGCCATCAGCAACCCAAAGCTCCTCACACAGCCCCTCACACTCTCTGCTGCCAGGCCCGCCCCCAAGTCATGCCCTCCCTCACCCAGTTCCAGCCCCGCCCCCTCCCTATGCCTGCCTGTCTCTAGCATCAGCCCCCAGGATCTGTCTGGTGTTGTAATCTCCTGCCTCTGCCCCCTTAGGGCCATTTTTTGCCTCAAATCCTGTCCTTTTGAGGCCCACTCTGGCTTAGTCACTTCCTCTCTGAGGCCCCCACCACCATCTTTCCAGAATCAGAAAGACTCTTTCCCTCTCTGGTCTACAGGGAAGCTGAGATTTGGTATTTGTTAAGCAAATCATTCAATGCCTCCCAAAGCTCCTTCTTGCTCTGAGTAGGAGCTGCCTTAGTCAAGTTGGCTTAGACAGTTGGGGTGCACAGGCCTAAGGTTATAGAACAAAGGGGGTTTCCTGAGGCCCCTGGGGGCAGCCCAGGAGGAGATGGCAGCAGTGGACAGGAGCCCATTTGAAAAGCTTGGGTATTGCCTGCCCCATGATGGCCCTCCTGGAGGCCACGCTTGTTGGCTTTGTTTCTTTCAGACCTGTCATGTGTAGGGCTCCTCGCTGCCACCTAGTAGGTCTACCTGTGGGGTCAGGCCCCCAAGAGGCTTTGGCTCATGTGCTGGTCTTAAGCAAGGCACCAGGGCGGCATTTCTCCACAAGAAATATTCGGTCTCAAGAAGTTAGCCCATGGTGCCAAGTTGCATACCTCCAGAGGTGGTTCTGGGGAGGTTCCTTGGTCCATGCAAAAAGATTGCAGTCCTTTCTTGGCCACTGTTTGGTGATCCAAAAGGGTAAGGAAGCCATCCGGAAGGGCTGTGCTGGCTCAGCCCTCCTGGCCACCCTGGAGCTCTGCCCGTCATCTCTCCTCTCCCTGGGGTGGGAGCTCTCTCACAGGCCCAGGTGTGCAGCCACTCTCCTTATCCTAGATGTAAAAGGAGCCAGGGGACAGGGCTAGAGGACCCCTGTGCAGTACCGTGTGCCTGCATTCTGTGGTCCAAGTGCCGAGAGCAGGTTGCCTGGTGTGGTACCTCCGTCCATCAGAACTCCATGGCTCACTCACTCTGTACAGCAGGCAGATGTCCCCTAAGTGAATACTTCCGACAGAGAGTCCAAGGGTGCCATGGGCTAATTCCTGTTCTTATCCAGTAGAATTGGCAATTGTCCTAATTTTCTTCTTTTTCTTGTTGTTTCTCTGTATGTTCATTGTTGTTGTATATTTCCTTTCATTTTTTGAGATCCGTTCTTTCTATGCAGCAGCCTTGGCTGGCCTTGAACTTATAATGTGATCTTCTTGCTTTAGCTTCTAAGTGAGGGATTCCAGGTATGGTCCCTCACACATGGCCTCTGTCCTGGTTTTTATCTCTGAAGTGTCTAGTGGTGACAGTGAGGGTGACTGCGTGGAGAAGGCATGCAGATACTCACTGCATCCTGCTTCTGCTGGTCTCCCCTGCCCTTGCCAGTGTTATGTCTGTCATCAAGGCTGACTCTCAAACGGTGCTATGCCTAGGTTGTGCAGATGCTTGTCTACTGTGGGGCACATTTACAAGATGGGGACCTAGAGGTGGCATAGGGATAGTATCACCTCAGTTGTTGACCACGGTGTAGGTGACTTAGCAAACAGGTTGTGCGGAGGTGGTGGTGCACAGGCCCTCGCGGCTTCTGCTTCTGGAGTCCCACATAAGCCTTAGGGTGGTGTGGCTTTCTGGATGGCAAGGATTTCTCTTTTTCAGAAGCCATTCGGGGACAATCATTAATTAGAAGAAACATGGGTCTTGGGTACAGGCTACTGGGACAGTCACAGCTCTGAGACAGTGAGTCCCTCCTTGAAGATGCTTTTCTGGAAGCCATTGCACTGCTGCTGGCTAAGAGACTGGATTGTGTCCGGACTCAGAATGAGTTAGGAAAGCATCCTTGGTTATCTCTCTCTCTCTCTCTCTCTCTCTCTCTCTCTCTCTCTCTCTCTCTCTCTCTCTCTCTCTCTCTCTAGGTCTGCTATCTATGCCACAGCCTCCTGACACTAGCCGGAGTCGTGGTCAGTAGCCAGGACATTACTCCCGATCAATGGGTGAGTCTCCCCAGATACTGGAGCAGGAGAGGGTTGGATGGTTGGATGGTCAGTAGTACCTACTGCATCAAGCGGTGTGGGGCCACACTAGCCAGCATAGAGCCGGCCTTCCCTCAGGAACTGCAGAGTGAGAGGCCAAGAAAGAAGTGGTGAGAGTTGCCAGGGCCTCCTCCTCTCACCACATCCCAAAGCCATCATCATCCCTTGGGATGATGGCCTAGCCCCTAGAAGCTGCCCTCCCCACTCCAGCAGACACTCAGAGCTCAGAGCTATCCCTCCCTTTCTGACTTAGCTCTGCTTGCCCTGGCCTCTAGAACATGCCTGGCTTATGTCATGCCTCCCTCCTTCTCATCCTCAGGGTGAGCTGCAGCTGTTGTGCATGCAGTTGGACCGCCACATCAACACCCATATCCGGGAGAGCCCCCAGGCCATGCACCGGACCAAACTCAAGGACCTAGCTACCCAGACCTACATCCGCTGGCAGGACTTGCTGGCCCACTGTCAGCCCCAGGTGGTGTCCCATAATCCCCTAGACCTGGGAGGAAAGGGAAGTGGTCAGTCAGCGGGCTTGGCAGACCCAGCAGTACCTCCACCCCCACTGCAGCTGCTGGACTCCAAGGGAAAGGGTGGAGTGGGCAAGAGCGATGCAGGGTGGGATATCTCAGGGGACCCAGGGAGGGGGTGCAGAGGGAACATAGGGAGGCCTGTTTGTGAACAAATGCAGAGAAACGCAGCCTTGAAGCACTGAGCGATAGCAGCTTGTCATGAACGGCCAGGAAAGGGCACTCGAGGCAACAGATGTCCATCTCCTGTCCACTTGTCCCGCAGACCTCGGCTGGCTTCTTGCTGTGTTAAGAGCATTTCCCAGGCTGCTCTGGTTTTTGTTTTTGTTTTGTTGGTTGGTTTTTTTGAGGGAGCGCAGGGAGAGTCTTTGAACCCAGGGCCTCCTCGTGCATGCTCCGCCCCGCCCTGCCCCTGCTCCAAGTGCCCAGCATCCGCTCTCATTTCTGCAGGAGTAATCTTTATTCCTGGGATTGCCTCAGGTCATCTAAGTAGTAATGTTTGATAGCTAAAGTTTTCAGAAGGAAGATCTTTTTCTACAGGAATCTGAGAAACCTTCACGAAACAGGGATGGGTAGAAACCCGTTTTACAGATGAGCAAAGTATCTAGAGGCTCCTGAGGGTCAGTATCTTGCCCTATCATGCTTGCGGCTTCAGAGAATGTGAGGATGAGGGCTCGCAGCCAGCGTCACTCCTTGGCACAAAGTGCTCCCATCTGCACACCCCCTTCCACCCCCAGTTCTCCAACAAGCAGTGCCCTGCTGGGCTGCCCTGAGCCCCCAAGCCCTTAATGGAGACAGCTGGACTTTGCTCCTCTCTTGCCTCCCTTTGACTCCTCCCTTACAATTCCCTCTAACCTCTGACTTGAGGCTGACACACTGGCCACAGGCTGTGGCTTGGTGCTCAAATTTCGCAAGTCCCTGAGAAAAAAAAAGCTGGAATTCAGACCTCACCCTGATCCCCAGGAACTGGATCCCACTGGCCTCTGGTGGGAAGCATTGCTTGTCATAAAGAGGAAGCAATTAGAGCTTGACTGGAGATGCATAGACAGCATCTTCCTCCTGTACTCCTTAGGCTTGTAGCAGTAGGCAGGTGAGACTCTGGCTGAGCCTTGTAGGCACTGCGTCTTGACTAGACTCTGAGTCTTCAAGGTCTTAGTCTTACAACAGCTGGTATGAAGGAGGCCTCTGTGATAGCCGTGAATGGATGTTGTCAGTACGGGGGCCTGTGGATAGAGGGAGTACTGAGGCCAGGCCATTACAAACTGCTCTCTCTTCTTCGCAGGGCCAGTACTTCAGCCCTTGGAAAGACATTTAAAGGGGTGAGAGCAAAGTGGCCCAAGGCTCTGGGCACCAGCAGGAAGAGAACAGTAGGAAGTGAAGAACTGAGCCAGAGGAGGCCTAGCCTGGTGATGCTAGACCACTGCCATCACCCAGCGCAGCGCAGGGTCCTGGCGTCCCTGACCATCCCCACTCTTGTCCTGGGCCCTCCCTGTTGGCCACTGTGTTTCCCACACCCCACCCTCTCTGTCCATCTTGAATAGAGGTTCATTTGTGCATATTAAAATGTTATTCCCAACATCTGCGGTTGGGAGAGTTCCTCCACCCCTACCCTGAGGGCTCCTGCCCAGCACCTAGCGTGATGGAAGACACCCCTCTGCTTGGGCCGGCCACTACTAGTGTTACCTCAGACAGTCATGTGACTGGGGCCTAGGACACACCTCCTACACATTGGACTCAATGTTTCTAGTAGTCCCACCAGTGGTCAGAGTTGCTGGACCCTGCGTGCTCTTGGATAAGGAACAACTATCTGGACCCTGTCTGGGTCTACCTCACCCTGCTAGGGACACTATACAGAAAGGATGGGGGATTGGGGCTGTAATTTTGCCTAATTCAATTTGGTGCTGAGCTCCGAAGTCACCTTTCTAGAGTTAGGAGTGGGGGAGTGTCCAAAAGGCAGCTCTGGATCCTGCTGTTTCTTTCCCTGCCTTGTCTCCAGATCAGTTTCATGGGTCCTAATCTCTACTTGCACATCTCGATGTCCTTGATCTGAACCCCTAGAGGAGTAAGTGGGCCCCTTTGTACCTCCAGGAGCAGCACCCCAGCCCTGTTTACTCTCATACGGCCTGCTCCTGATAGAATCCTTGCTCATCCCCCACCCATACTTTCATGGTGAGCTTTGCAACGGGTATAAGAGGGAGCAGAGGCAGGCGGCAGGGGACACTCTTGCCAACTTGACGCATGCATGTCCCCTTCTCAAAGGGTGAAGGAGGTCCCAGAGCTTGCCCATGGTTGTTGCATACAATCTTCTCTGTTTATATGTCCCAGGGCTGGGGACTGACTGGGAGCTAGACAAATAAAGAGCATAGCCCAAGTCAACCCACATACCCTCTGGGGCCTGATTGAGACACAGCTACCCTGCTCTCTGGGTCCCCAGAAGGCCAGGAGCTAGAGGCATCTATTATTTAGAGGACAAGCATAGGCTCTACACAGTACTGGGTACCACAGAGGACATCTTTTCTGTCTCAAAGCCTTTGCCAAATGAGAAGTGGAAGAAACCCTTCGGGAGCCAGGTGACTTGCATGCCCAGTGACTTGACTGATAGCTCTGGTTTCTCTTCCTGGACCATCACATGCTCCTTTGGCGTATTCTCCAATCCTAGCAGCAGCAAGCAGGTCGGCCTCAGCTCTCCATGGGAGGGCAGGGGCTCTGGAGAGCCCACCCTTCTCACCCAGCCTCTGGCACCCCTGCTTGACACTGCACACCCTGACAGATAATCCTCAGTTACTGGGTTTGCTCTAGAAACCTGGAAATCACCTTGAAATTTCCCTCTTTTGTTCTCATTGCCAAGGGCAGAGAGCGGGTAGGGAGGTCTGAGAGGCTGAACTGTGGGGAGTTTCCATTCTTGAAGTTGCCTTTACCTGGCTTTAAGAGAAAAAGGATCAAACTGTCCATCAATGTAGACATCTGGAATCCTCCCTGGCTCCTTTCTCTCAAAACATACTTATCCCTGAGAGAGAGAGATACATCCAGGGGACAAGAGGTGTTGGTGACAACCCAGTCTGTCCCAGAAGCCTGGCTGTAACCTGAGCAGCAGTGTGCAATGTGAGGTCACTCAAGGGTGGATACTCTCCCCTGGGTCATGTAATTGCTCTGCTCTGGGACTCCCTGGGAGCTGACCAGGTCTAAAACCGTGTTGGGATACTAGAAACCAAGCCTTTTCAAGGCCAAGAATTCTGGACTGAAGCTGGCCGGCTCAGGCTCACTGCTTGCCCTCCAGGTTTTGACCTTAAGCCCTGGGGAAAAGGCAAGGGATATCCTGACAAAAGCCACTGGAAAAGCAGTATCTTGGGCCTCGATGACGGATGTTTTCCTGCTTCCTTTTGGTGATGCTGGAAGGGAGGGGCTGGGAAGGGAAAGGCTTCCCAGGTGGACAGCTTTGATAATTGTCCTTTTGGAGGAAGTTCTTTTCCTATGACCCAGTTCCCTGGGTCCCAGTGGTCAGAGGGCTCCTTGAAAGATGGCTGACCCTAATCTTTTCTCCCAGCCACCAGTGGGGAGACAACTGCTGGATGGAAATGGCCCAGGTCCAAGCAGGCCTTGGATAGAGCCCCCAGTGTACACTCCCAGTCTCCATCTTGCCACTTACCTCAGGAAGGACGGTTGCTACGACGCAGGATACTACTCATTGTCCAGTATTGGGGCTCTGTAAGGGTCGGCTCTAGCGGGCCTGGGAGGCATTTTAACATATGTTCTTGTGTTTCCTTTATTTGACTACAAGCATTTAAGCAGTAGCAAAAGGGGAAAGTTAGGGAAGTCCTTATTCTGTCAGGCTTGAATAAGGATTAAGGGTGTGATGTCTTGCATAGCCTATGCTAGGCAGGCCTGGAGAATATACATGCAATCTTTTTTTTTTTAATTCTGTATTGCTATTTTTTTTCCTTGATGGATGATCCAGAATCCTTATTTTTCTGCCAGCTGTCCTTTTATTAAAAAGCATGAATCACGAACAAGTAGTCATGAGAGGAAACTTTATCTTCTGCCCACCCACTTGTGGAGAAGACCTGTGGCAGTAAACAGTGCGGCAGTAGGGAAGGGCAGAGGTAGAGTGTCGGGGTGGAACCCTATAGTTGGGGAGCCTTGTGCCCAGAGTCTTACTGGCTCTGTTACTGGAATGGTCTCATTTCTACCTCCATCCCTGGCTTAGAAGACCCTGGCGCCTGCTGTGAAGGTACCGAATACAGTCTCTGCTGGTGAAACTAAAACCTTCTGAAACTTTCCACTGGGGCCACCTTGGAGGTGGAGCCAGGGAGCTCAGATCACTACCAAGCAGCCCTCATTTCTGGGGGCAAGGCTTAACAGGTGAGAAGGAAAAACAGCAGGAAGCAGAGCGGTACCTCATGCTTGGTGACTGTTAGAAAGGTGGGCCTGGGCCCGCCGGTTTCCTGCCTCTGCCTTCCCAAGCAGGTGGGACCATAGACTGCTTCCAGTACTCCAGGATCCCATTCAATTTCACTTTGCTGTTTGTGTGGATTTGAGGCTCCCCCCCCCCCCCATCTTGTGTAATCTCTCTGATACAGTGAGAGGAACAGTAGCTGGCTTGGAAGTCCTGCTTCAGCCTCCTGCAGCTGAGGATTCTTAGCTGTTAAAGTATCCTGAGCTTGGAGCGGGGCTTGTCCTTAGTACATGGAACAAGAGTGTGCATGGCTCCTCCCTGGCCAGCTTCCATAGGACATCCCTGTCGACCCCGGCAGTACCTGGCCTGCCTCCTATCTCTGAGACCACAGCTTTGTTTTCTAATGGAAAGGAGCTGGGAACCGTGGCTCTGGCCAGCGAGGGAGAGGGGCCCTTCTGTATGTATCCCAGTAAAGACCCAATTGTTACTGATACCACACTGGGCTGTCTTTTCGATTACCCACATTGCTCTTCTGGTCTCCACTTGTCAGATGCCAAGTTTTAACCCAGAACAAAAGCTGCTGTCGGACTGATTTATACTCCAGATCGGCTTATGGGGTCTGAAGTGTTTTTCCCCTCCAGGACTGCCCCCTGGGGCTCAAAGTTACCACAGAAACCTCCAGGCCTCCTCCCCCTTGTCCCTGTCCTTTGATTCTGGCTAGGGGTGGTCTCCAGGTACCCCTGGGGCAGTTTCCCTGAGGTTCCTCAGTCCACCTGCCCACTGGAGGACTGGCTGGCTGGAAGGACTTGCTAGCCAGCACCGCCCAGGAGGCCAAAGTTACTTCTAGGAGCGCCTGTGGGCGGAGGCTGGCAGTTCTGAAGGTGGTAGTGGTTCTCTCCGTGTGGCTCCCTCCAGCCCTTTCCATCTGAACTGTGGGGCTCGTGCCGCTTGTTAATCAGCCTTCCAAGCCGCGCCAGGAGCCATTTCCTGCGGGTAGGCTCTGCTGGAGCCTGGAAACTAGGAACTGCCTGAAGACTTGGGGTCTCCTCTGTCTGTGAGCGGCTCCTTCCAGTCCAGGGGTTAGGGCCAGAAAGGAGGACGACTTTGGAGGCAAAAGACTGACCACTGTGGTTAGCCCCAGAGAGAGCCTTCAGTTTCTTCTCTTGCTGCACTACCTCCTTCGGGTACAAGTCCCAAAATGGTTTGCCAGCTTTCGTTCCTGTAACTGGAGCGTGGGGGAGCCCCTCAGCCCTTCCAGAGAGCCCATCTGGCCTCAGGGCTGGAAAGCACTCTTGGGGAACACCAGGTGAGTGCAGTTCCCGGTGGCAACGCCTGGAGTCCCTCCCCGCCCCCCCCCCTCCGGGCGCCTTGGCTTAGACCTTGACTCCCGAGCTGCAAGCGTCGCAAAGGGTCCCCAAGCCTCAGTGCTGGGCAAGCAAGGCAGTGGGTCGCAGCCCCCTCCTGGGCGGGCCTTCGCGTCCCGCCCCCGGCCACCACTCGACACCGTCCTCGCCTGACGTCAGGGGGCTGGGGGGGGCGGAGAGCAGCGGCTGCAGCGGAGAAAGAACCGGCGCCCGGCGCGGTGGAGTGCCGAACCCGAGCTCGGGGGCGCCGAGAGCCGTGCTGGGACCGAGGGGCGGTGGCGCGGGACAGCCTTAGCGTGCTGGCGGGCGGTCGCAGTCTGGAGCGGCGCGGGGGCAGGGGAGGAAGGTGGCCGGAGCCAAACGCGAGGGCGGCGCCCTGGGATTGGAGCTGCACGCAAGAGGTGAGTGAGGCCGGAGCGGTGGGGCCTCGGGGCCGCCGCTTTGTCCCCTGGCTTGGGTAGGGGCTGGCGTGCGCGCTAGGGGACAGCGTCTGGGGGTGCAGGGCGGGGCGACAGCGCAGACAGCTGTCCGATCCGGGTCCCTCTCGAGTCCGCCGCGGGCTACCCAGCGGACGATCGGCACCAAGGCAAGCAGTGCCTGCAGCTCCACTGGCTGGAGCGGCGGGAGCCTGAGGGTGCGTACGGAGCTAGGGGCAGTGGGGGACCCTTGGGCTGTCCAGCGCGCGGTCCGAATCTTTGCCAGGCTCGCGAACTACTCCGGTTCCCCCCACCTCCACGGAAAGTTAGGGGCGGGCTTGGACCATGGCCGATGTTGTGGGATCGGATTTCCCTAGCGCGGCCCCCCGCCCTCCCGTTCTACTCCGGAGGCGGGCTGGCACTGAGAACCAACCCCCTCGCCAGAGCTCAGTCACCCGGTCCCGCTCTGGAGCACCTCGATCCACGACCGGGTGTGCAAGTGTGGGGCGCAAAATTCTGGTCGTGCACCCCTCCATCCCCTTAGCTGTCCGAGCCCCTTGCTTTGGGGAGAGCTGGGGGTTGGGTCACCGCTACGCTGGCAGATCTTAGGAGCGCGCCACCGGGTTTTGACCCCAGCCTAGGGTAATTGGCAGAGAGGAAACTGAGGGTGTGTCAGGGGGGACTGCCCGGGGGAAGGCAGCCCCAGCCCCCCGCCCTTCCCGCGCTGAGGTTCTGGGCCGACAGGGGGCGTCCGCAAGCCCGGCTTTGCCACGCTCCCAGCGCTGCCGCTTTGTTTGCATTCAAATCCCCGGAGCTGGGGGAGGGGAGAGCCCACAGTAGGGAGACCGGGACCGGGTCTTGGCTTGGAACCTTTGTTTTGGGGTGCAGTCCCCAGATTCTGCATCTCTGTTCCCGGCCCCTAGCGTCAGGATTAGTGGAAATCCGTCCCGTTGGCCTAGTGCCTAGTACAGGGTCCCCGGGGTGCAATCCCGGAGTTAAGAACGTTCGTCAGAGCCGGGGAGGGGGGGGGAGGCAGCCCTTAAAGACCATTCGTGGGCACCCTCTGTTGTACAGGAGAACCCCGTTTCGGCCTCCCCAACCCATTTCACTTCCCTCCACGATCCCGCTCCCGCCGCGGCGAGGAGATCCCCAGAAGCCTGGAGCCGACTCGTGGCCCGGTCGCCTCTCTGCGGGAGGGTCAGTGTCTCGTAGAAGGCTGTTGGTGAAACAGGACTGGCCCTGGTCATTTCCACGCCCATCCCACCCACTTCCTGCCTCCCTTTTGGGCAACAAAGGGACCTCGGGAAGCTGGGCCCATTTGGTTCCCGGCCCCACTCCTACTCCAGCCCTGCTGATGTGGAACCGGGTTTGGGCACTGCCCGGCTATTGTCTGCGCTGGGGGAGGGGACAGGCCGGGGCCGGGAACTCTGCACGCTGCCTGCTTCACCAAGTCCCCCACTGAAGGTCTTTGCCCAACTGGTTGCCTGCGGCTGCTGAATAAGGGGTATATCTCCCCGAATTAGGTCTTGGGGCTGACCCGAGTCCCACTGGTAGCAAGCCCTGGTTTTTACAGTTATTGTAAGAAACTCTGAAACCTTTAAGGCCTGAAGGAGTCAAGGAGAGGGAGTCCCTCTCTTATTTTTTCCATACAACTCCCTGTTGAAGAGAGGGAGAAGGGATGGCCTGGAGGCCACAGGCGGCTTTTTGATGACTGCCCACGCCTAGTGCTTGCTGACTAAGTTCCTCTATTGCTCTTCTGGGAGACCCCCAGGGCTCTTGGGGGCAGAGGCCAGTTGTAGGAGCTAGGTCTGGTCCACAAAAAAAAAGGAGCAGTGGGAAGGACTCCGGGGTAGGTTTGTTCCAGTGTGTGCCCTGTGCTGCTTGTCTCGTGGTGCGGGCCCCCTTCCGGTCTGTGATGCTGACCCCGTTTCTTTTCCTTCAGCAGGGCTGCTGGACTGAAGTTTAGACCCTGGGAGTCTGCCATGGCCCCACACTGGGCTGTCTGGCTGCTGTCAGCAGGGCTGTGGGGCCTGGGCATCGGGGCCGAGATGTGGTGGAACCTTGTGCCCAGGAAGACAGTATCTTCTGGGGGTGAGTGCCTGAAGCATTGGAAGCAGGGCCAGAGGGAGGCTGGGGCAGACTACGGGGGAAGGGCGAGGGGGGAGTGATGCTTGCTTGAAGGAAGGAGCCACTGCTGAGAAATTACCCCCAAGCGCGCACCTTTACACTGATATGTATGACTGTGGCTTTCTAAGAAACTCGAGTGGCCCCAGGGACCCAGAACTGGTAGTGTGGGTCTAGGTCTGGGCTTTGCCCCCTTCTGGCACTGAGATAACTTTGTGGGATCTCTTACCACCCCACCCCCACCCTCACCCAGATCTGGCTGTCCTGGTGTGCAAGGGAGGTAGTTTCTGAATCAACCTCCCTGTCTGTCCCTCACTTGAATTGTCACTCTTTCTTGGAAGCCTAAAGAGAGAAACCTGAACCCCAGGGCAAGTGTAAACCTAACCCCATCTCCAGTCTTTCTAGCTGCCTGTCCCTAGAAGCCCCTTTAATTCACCCCTAATGGTCTCCTCGATGCTCTAACACTGGAGCCTTCTGATGGCGCCGGGTGGGCACATATAAGCTCTTGTGCCTCATGGGGGAGTAGGCAGAGCCGACCAGATAGCTCTCCATTGCGCACGCACACACCTGTATGAAGAAGGGGTGATGTCAGGTGTTTGTATCATCTCTGTGCTCCTGGGACGTGGGATGAGCTCACCTCCCACAGGCTGCTATTAAAGCCCCTCCCATGCCGACCCAACTCTCGCTGGTCGGTCACTGCCTCCCAAGCCTGAAGCTGGCTTCCATGGGGCTCCAGTGGACAGGTGGACAGGTATACGGGCTTCTGACAGATTACATGACTATAAGTGTGATCACACCCTACAGGTGCTGGACGACAGCACAGGCTTCCGGGCTTCAACACCACCTCTGTCTGAGTCTCTGGTTCCTTTGATCTCCCAGTCCTAACCGCTTCCTCCTTCTCTACACGCCACCTTGCCAGTCCCCTGCCCATCTGTGCATGCATCTCTGGATGCCTGGATTGGCACTTGCTGGGGTGAATGGCTTCTTAGACAAGGAATGCCCACAGCTGTTCTGTGCCTCCTGATGCACTAGGTCGGCCACCAGGGTCTGGCTGGACCCTGCCGTGGTCAGCAAGCAGAGCAGGAAATGGGAACTAAGGAAGCTGGGAAGGGGGAGTGTCCAGCTCTGTGCCTGAGGTACCGCTGACCCTGAGTGAGAGTCATCAGTCAGATGGCTTCCTCTGGCCGGAAGCTTTGGCTGAGATATCCTTCCTTCCCGGTTACCAGCCCAGATTGCCTCCTCCCAGGCTGAAGAAGGGCTTTGGATGCCTGGGTCAGATGGAGCTGTTGAGCCAAAAGGCCATTCAGAAAAAGTCCTTCATGGCCCGTAGGGGTTTGACTGTCGTCTGTGTGTATGTGTGTGTGTGGTGCTAGCTTTTGTGGAGAATCGTGGTGACGAGGCCCAGGGGATCCTTGGACAAAGGAAGATTGATGGATTCCTGGAACCCCAGGGAGGATGTCATCCACCCCTGCTCATCTCCACCTTGTTCTAATCCCTGTTTCTGCAGAGCTAGTCACAGTAGTGAGGCGGTTCTCCCAGACAGGCATCCAGGACTTCCTGACCCTGACCCTGACAGAACGTTCTGGTCTTTTATACGTGGGGGCCCGAGAAGCGCTGTTTGCTTTCAGTGTAGAGGCTCTGGAGCTGCAAGGAGTGGTGAGAGGTGGGGCAGTGGGAGGCGCTCAGAGGGGAGGGGAAAAGGACTCAGGGGGCGTGGCCTGTGCAGGCTGTCCCTCGGCCCAGAGGTCTCTCTGGGTGTCAGGATTAGCAATTGCTTTCTGCTCCTGATTTCTGTCAGTTGGGGTGGTTTGGGGCTTCTCTCAGAATGGGGACCAGGTTGGTTACTGCCAGTTGGGGTGGTTTGGGGCTTCTATCAGAACGGAGACCAGGTGTCACCCATGGTGTAGCTTGAGGGTGTTGGCGGCACACACTTAGCACATACCTGTGACATTGCTGGTATGCCCTGTCCCATCCTCAGATCTCCTGGGAGGCTCCAGCTGAGAAGAAAATTGAATGCACCCAGAAAGGGAAGAGCAACCAGGTGGGTGCTCAGGCTACTTCCCCTGCCAGGCCTTCGTGGGATGCTGGCTTTAGTCTGGACCCTGGTGATCTCTGATCTCTGGCTCTCAGGTCTCACTAACCTGTATACCTTTCTCTCCAAAGACCGAATGCTTCAACTTCATTCGCTTCCTTCAGCCATACAATGCCTCCCATCTGTACGTCTGTGGTACCTATGCCTTCCAGCCCAAGTGCACCTACATTGTGAGTGTTTCCCCTGTCTTTGGGTGTGCCCCTTACCCGCCTGTTTCTAATCTCTCTGACCTCCTTCCTTATCTTTCGGGCCATGATATTTTCATTCAGACTGTGTGGGGCCCATGTTAACACCCGTCTCCGATGTCTTCCTGCCTCTAGAACATGGTCACGTTCACCTTGGATCGTGCAGAATTTGAGGACGGGAAGGGTAAATGCCCGTATGACCCAGCGAAGGGCCACACCGGACTCCTTGTGGGTGAGTGGTTGCTGCCAGTACAGATGAGACACATCTGGGACTCTGTCAGTCACACTGGATATTGCCTTCAGAGTCTGTCTCTATCTCAGTTTCCTAGCTTCTTTGACCCGCTCTTGTCTCCCGCAGACGGTGAGCTGTACTCGGCCACACTCAATAACTTCCTGGGTACAGAGCCAGTTATCCTTCGATACATGGGACCCCACCACTCCATCAAGACAGAGTACCTGGCTTTTTGGCTGAATGGTGAGTCATGGTATGGGACTAGGGAAGCCATGAGAGGAAGGGGCTTTAAGGGCCTTGGGACTCTGCCACTGACTCTCCCCACTTTGTCCCAGAACCCCACTTTGTAGGCTCTGCCTTTGTCCCTGAGAGTGTGGGGAGCTTCACGGGAGACGATGACAAGATCTACTTCTTCTTCAGTGAGCGGGCAGTGGAGTATGACTGCTATTCCGAGCAGGTGGTGGCTCGCGTGGCCCGAGTCTGTAAGGTACAAAGTTCCGCAGCAGTGGGTGGCGGGAGCCCTGAAGGCCTGGCAGGGGCTGACCAGCCATGTCTCCTTGCCATCTGCCAGGGCGACATGGGGGGAGCTCGGACCCTGCAGAAGAAATGGACAACGTTCCTGAAGGCTCGGTTGGTGTGCTCAGCCCCCGACTGGAAGGTCTACTTCAACCATCTGCGGGCGGTGCACACCCTGCGGGGCGCCTCTTGGCACAACACCACCTTCTTCGCCGTTTTTCAAGCGCGGTGGTAAGCGGCTATGGGGTAGCTGGGGCAGGGAGGAGCAGGTGGTCGGGTCAGGGAGGGATGGTGTATGGGTGTGAGGGCCTGCACAGGCGTCTTCTGGAGGAAGCCCAGCGGGGCAGTGTCCAGCAGCCAAGATGACTTTGTGCATGCTCTTTGTAAAGCTTTGTGGGGGAAGGTAAGCAGAACGCTGCCTCCGGTGCTGCCCCAGAGCTACCTCATGGTCCTGACTGCTCCATATCAAGCCTTGCCCTTTCTATTTTTTCCTCTGGATCTGGGTACAGTGCGAGCAAGTAGGCACCCAACCTGACTTCTGAGGTCCTTCTCTAACAGGGGTGATATGGACCTGTCTGCAGTCTGTGAGTACCAGTTGGAACAGATCCAGCAAGTGTTTGAGGGTCCCTACAAGGAGTACAGTGAGCAGGCCCAGAAGTGGGCCCGCTATACTGACCCAGTACCCAGCCCTCGGCCGGGTTCGGTGAGTTTTCCGCATGGGGATGTGCTCCCGACATCAGCTCCAGGACCCGCTCATTCACCCGCTGACTGACAGCCACCCTCTCCACTCCCCTCCCGGACACAGTGTATCAACAACTGGCACCGAGACAATGGCTACACCAGTTCTCTGGAGCTACCAGACAACACCCTCAACTTCATCAAGAAGCACCCGCTGATGGAGGACCAAGTGAAGCCAAGGTTGGGCCGCCCCCTACTTGTGAAGAAGAACACTAACTTCACACACGTGGTGGCCGACAGGGTCCCAGGGCTTGATGGCGCCACCTATACTGTGCTGTTCATTGGTACTGGTAAGCGCTTCAGGTGTGGCCAAGGCTGGGAGCCTGGGGAGACCCCATGGCCCTATCCCTCATTTACATATTCCCATCACCTCTCCAGGAGATGGGTGGCTGCTGAAAGCTGTGAGCCTGGGGCCCTGGATCCACATGGTAGAGGAGCTGCAGGTGTTTGACCAGGAGCCAGTGGAAAGTCTGGTGCTGTCTCAGAGCAAGGTAGTAAGACCGGCCACACGCACCACCATCTGTCTCGCACCCAGTCTCTCTGCCATCCATAGTTGGGCTCGTGTGATTGGCTCTCACAACCCCCTCACATAGCTCTCGCGAGTTCCCGGAAGTAAGAGACCTAAGGTGCCGGAACCTGTCCTCTGACAGTTCTCATATAGAGCCAGTCAGTCCCTGTGGCGCCCCCATTCCCAGAATCCAGCCTTGGCAAAGTCCTTCCTGTTTTCTTCAGGACCTTCCAAGTGGAGCTGTGCCTCTATCTGCAGTCCCTTCTCAGTCAAGATGTTTTGGTACCCAAGCAACAGGGACATCCATTTTCTTTTAGTCTCCAATGGGTGTCTGAGCCAGGCCCTCTGTCTCCTGGCTCATTTACTTAAATTGATCCTTTTTTTTTAACCTTTATGCAAAAGGTTAAAAAAAGGTCATATTCACATCACCCTCTGGATTCTGATTTGCTTGCCCTTTACCAGCTATTGTGACACAAAGTTGCTCCTCTGAACGCTGAATAATGAGATGACAGCAAGGGGATTGTGGGGCTGAGCAAGCGTCCAGATTGGCAGTCACCACTCAAACAGGGGAAACCCACCTTAGACACTGGTTACTGTACTGGCTCCTGGGACGGGGGAACCTGGATTTCCTGTCCCGTGTGTGAGCGAGCGTGCATCCACCTCAGCCTCACAGGTCTGCCGTCCATCCCTGTCTAATAAGGTCATGTCTGTAAAGTGATTAGGATTGCGCTGGCTTGTCGTAAGCCCTCATCAAATTTGTTCCTCTGGCCTGGATTTTTCTTCTGCCGCCTTCTTCTTCCTTGGGGGACCTAGTGCGTTTATGCTCTCCGAACAAATCTCAGCCATCCCACCCGCACACCCCCAGGCGTGGCATGCCTCACCCTCTGCCTTGATTTTCCTGCAGAAGGTGCTCTTCGCCGGCTCCCGCTCCCAACTGGTTCAGCTGTCGCTGGCAGACTGCACAAAGTACCGCTTCTGTGTAGACTGTGTCCTTGCCAGGGACCCCTACTGTGCCTGGAATGTCAATACCAGCCGCTGTGTGGCCACCACCAGTGGTCACTCAGGGTGAGTCAGTAGTCTCTGAGTGCCGGGGCCAGAGGGGGGAGGCAGAAGTGGTTGGAGTTGGGCCGCTGATGTTACCTCCCTTCCCTACCAGGTCCCTTCTGGTCCAACACGTGGCAAACTTGGACACTTCAAAGATGTGTAACCAGTATGGCATTAAAAAAGGTGAGCTGTTTTCCTTTGTTCCCTCATTTGGGGGATGGGCCCCTGGATCACAGCCAGACTTGGTGCACCTCCTCTCACTGTGGGACCTGGGGTTCCTGTGTTAACACTTGGTTCTCTCTCATTTCTGGCTCTGCAGTCAGACTTATTCCCAAAAACATCACCGTTGTATCAGGCACAGACCTGGTCCTACCCTGCCACCTCTCGTCCAACTTGGCCCGTGCCCACTGGACCTTCAGAGGCCGGGACCTACCTGCAGAACCTGGCTCCTTCCTTTACGACGTGGGACTCCAGGCGCTGGTGGTGATGGCCGCCCAATCCCGCCACTCTGGACCCTACCACTGCTATTCAGAGGAGCAGGGGACAAGACTGGCAGCAGAAAACTACCTTGTTGCTGTCGTGGCCGGCTCGTCGGTGACCCTGGAGGCGAGGGCTCCCTTGGAAAACCTGGGGCTCGTGTGGCTGGCTGTGGTGGCCCTGGGAGCTGTGTGCCTGGTGCTGCTGCTGTTGGTCCTCTCACTCCGCCGGCGACTGCGAGAAGAACTAGAAAAGGGTGCCAAGGCTTCGGAGAGGACACTGGTGTACCCCCTGGAACTGCCCAAGGAGCCAGCCAGCCCCCCCTTCCGTCCCGGCCCCGAAACCGACGAGAAACTTTGGGATCCTGTTGGGTACTACTATTCCGATGGCTCTCTCAAGATTGTGCCTGGTCACGCCCGGTGCCAGCCTGGGGGTGGGCCCCCTTCCCCACCTCCTGGCATACCCGGCCAGCCCCTGCCTTCTCCAACTCGGCTCCACCTAGGAGGTGGTCGGAACTCAAATGCCAACGGTTATGTGCGCTTACAGTTGGGCGGAGAGGACCGAGGAGGGTCTGGGCACCCCCTGCCTGAGCTCGCAGATGAATTACAACGGAAACTACAGCAGCGCCAGCCGCTGCCTGACTCCAACCCAGAGGAGTCTTCAGTATGAGGGACCCCCCACCTCCTTGGCGGGGGTCTCATGGGAGGTGCACTCTTAACTTTTGCACAGGCACCAGCTACCTCAGGGACATGGCAGGGGCACTTGCTCTGCCTGGGACAGACACTGCCCAGCATTTGCCCGGCCGTGAGGACCTGCTCAGCATGGCACTGCCGCTCACCAGGACATGAGCCTCACAGGAGACACACCCTCCTCTGTGAATTTCAGACAGATATGCGAGACCCCAGCAGCCAAAACTTTGCAAGGAAGAGGTTTCAAGATGTGGGTGTGTTTGTGCATATATGTGTTGGTGTGCGGATGGAGAGGTGTGTGTGTGTGTGTGTGTGTGTGTGTGTGTGTGTGTGTGGTAACTTTTCTGTCTCTGTCAAGTCTTCCCTTGGCCTGGGGTCCTCCTGGTTGAGTCTTTGGAGCTATGAAGGGGAAGGGGGTCATAGCACTTTGCTTCTCCCACCCCCAGCTGTCCCGAGCTCGGGACAGTGGTGTACATATGGGGATGGGATGGACAGGGTGTTGTACCCCTTCTGGGGGAGTGCGGGACTCGGGGGTGGGCCTAGCCTGCTCCTAGGGCTGTGAATGTTTTCAGGGCGGGGTTGGGGGTGGAGATGGAACCTCCTGCTTCAGGGGGAAGGGTGGGCAGGGCCTCCCACTTGCCCTCTGGGTTCGGTGGTATTTTATATTTGCGCTCTTCTGACAGGGCTGGGAAGGGTTGTTGGGGGGAGGGACGGGAGAAGGTGGGCATGCTGTGGATACTGGCCTCTCCTCTCCCAGCTCTGGGAAAAGGGCTAACAGTGTAACTTATTGTGTCCCCACATATTTATTTGTTGTAAATATTTGAGTATTTTTATATTGACAAATAAAATGGAGAAAATGAAACTTAACCCCGCCACACAGATGTTTTGTCTCAAACCCACTCACTGACCTAAGAGGGAGCCATCCTTTGGCCGGGGCCCTCATGGCCTGAATGCTTGTCTGTGCCTCGTCTCTGGAGTGGCAGGGCTGAGACTCAAGTGTTTTCCCACAGTGGTGCCTATGGGACTGGGAACCAGAGCAGGGCTATATCCCCTCGGGAGCTGGACTTGGCTTGGTGCCACAGAGAAACAAGGCGGAGCATTCGGGAAGAGGAGGAGAAGGGGCTTGCCTTCCCAGAACTCTAGGGAGGGTGAGCAGGGAGTGAGGGGCTGAAGGAGAGGCCCCCCTAGAAGCTTCTCAAGGTTGTGTGGACAGTGTCTTTATAAAGATGGAGGTTAGGACGAGCTCAGTGGGAGGGGGGACTACTTGTAGCTTTTTACGAAGAATGCTAGTCTCAAATGTCCTATCTATGTAGGGATAGTCCCCTATTGCCACCCAGTCAGATTCAAGTCCTTGTCTTAATAAGGGAGTGGTGTAGGCCCAGATGTCCCTGGGAAAACCAACAGGCCCAGCCTGGATTCATTTTTGAGTGCCTCTTCGAGTTGCCTGGCAATTGAATTTCAAAAGGGAAAATAGGAAAGAAAAAAAAAAGACGTTTTAGGATTTTGTGTTGTGCTAAAAATTCGATGCTGTTATTGGCTGCAGTTTGGACACACCTGGTTTAGATCAGTCTAACCAGTGCATAGGAACAGAGACCAAGACAGTGAGCTCTTCCCCACCCTTGGCTGCTTCCCCACCCCCCCACCCCCGCAGCCCCATGAGCAGGCTGCTGTTTCCCTGAGTGCTGAAGGTTGGAAAATACTTGATTGTGTTCCCCTTAGCTCAGTTGTCAGTCCGGTGGGTGCTGGCAACCAGCGCCCACCGAGGGGGCAGAGGGTTAAGCACAAAGGGAATCTGCAGGAACTCTGCAGGTCACCTGCTTCCGGATGGATTGCTAAAGAACGAGGGTCAGAGTGTTAGTAGCTTTCTGGCGGTCACTGCTCTGGCCTTGGATGGCCTACAGCTCAGGTGATGCTCCGAAGATGAGACGAGGGAATATGGGCCGCGCCCAGAGTCCTTGTGCCCTGGGGAGCCTGCGAGGCCTCGGTTCTGGGGAATGCGACATAAACACTACCAGACAGGCCAAGCTGCCCAGTCCCCACACCCTACAAGGCGCGGCTGCATGAACTGTCCCGCCTCCTCCCGGGGTGCTCAGCGGATCCCCGCGCCTTTGCTCCTCCTTGTGCTTAGTGAGCATCGGGCGCCCTCCCGTGGTAGCAAAGCAGCAAGGCTCATTCTATCCAGCCACACCTCGCCACTCTCATTGGTTGCTAAGCTAAGGTCTAAATGCGGGATTGGTTAGCCTGGGTGAAGAGGCGGGACTCGAAGGTCAACTACGGACGTCGAGTGGTCAGCCTGGGACGAAGGGGTGGGCATTTCGTAGAGGCGCTTGGCTGCAGTCCCGGCAGCCGGGATGGCGGCGCCGCAACCTTGCGCGGATGGCTCCAGCTGCTCACACCCTAGTGCGGTGCCTGGGGTACAGCAGACGCTGGAGGAGATGGACTTCGAGAGGGGTGAGAGGGGTGAGGCGGCCGCGTGACCGGCGGCGGGCAATCCCCAGCCCCATCTCCGGGAACGTGGACTGAAGGAGGCCTCGAACCGAGTTTGGAGCTTCCGGGCCTGGTGCAGGAAGGCTGGCTTCAAAGCGTGGCAGGAAGCCCCTCGGCCACCCCGTCTCTAGTGCGGACGGGTAAACTGAGGCATTGGTTTCTGAACTGGGTCTGGAGACCAACCCAGTTAGGAGACAGCCTGGTCAGGTGACAAGAGGAGCTAGGGAAAGAATCTGCTGTTGGTGATTTGTTTCCACCGGGGAGGTCAGGGGAGCTGGCCCTTGCTGATCTCGGGTTTGAGTGTACATGTTTTACCTATGACCGTGATCTGAGGACTGCATCTTTACCTGTGGAGCGCAGGGATGTAGCTGTTTTGTCCAAGATTATACAGAGACTTTGCTATTAGCAGTGGTCCCTGTTCTTCTGTATCCGGTTACGGACTATGTTATTCCCCAAGCACAGGTAGTTTGTACAGTTATAGCAAGGTTGTCTTCAGTGTGGGGTTGATGATACGGAAGTCTGTGCAGTCACACTTGGTTACCATAGGAATGGTTTCTTAGCCGGCGGCGTTCTCCACACCTCTGCTACTGCCATCTCTTGGGCGAGGGACGTAATAGGACTCCCCTCTCTCTTGCTCTCTTGCTGTGTTTTCTCCGCTCTATCTTTGGAAAAATAGCAAATGAGATGATTACATTTACGCATTTTTTTAATTTAAAGATTATTTATGTGCATTTTTCCCCCCGTATGTGTGTCTGTAATACCACACGTGCCTGGAGCTCCTGGAGGCCAGAAAAGGGCTTCAGATTCCCTGGAATTGGCAGTTACAGATGGTCATGAACAGGGAGCTGGGAACCAGCCTAGGTCCTCTGCAGAGCAGCCAGAGCTCTTAACTGCTGAGCATCTCTCCAGCCCCTCCTACTGTTTTTAGTCCCCCAAGCTGAGCTGTCTGTTGTGTTTCTGTACCTCGATGTGGTTCGCACCTTTGCAGCGGTCTCCTTTACGTTTCTAAAATATGCAAGACCTCTGTCCGATGGCATTGTCTGTTTTGTTTGCTAGCCAGGGGCAGGCTGACTGAAGCTTTCCACCAGCAGGAAACACCTCTTCAGGGACCCTTTCCTTATGCCTTAGCGAGTCCTCAACCTGGGGACAGTTATGTCCAGTTTAGGTCTAGAGATATTTTTGTGTGTCACAGCTAATCTGACACACAGAGGTTGACTCCCCACAACAGAAGATGGTCTGGCTCAGAATGTCAGCCCTGCCTCTGTGGAGAAAGAAATCTTGATATATTCCAAGCCTGGCCGTCCACTCTGGTTACTCTGTTACATTAATGCTTTGCTCTCTTTGTAGCAGCTTGGACTGACTCCAAGGCTGAGACAGGAAGGTCACAAGTTCAAGGCCAGACAGGGCAGAGCTAACATAGTGAGACACTTTGTCTCAGAAATAGTTCGTTATTACCTGCTGCAATTTTGTTAGCTTATTCTTTTATTACTTATTTTCACATGTGATAAAGATACCTATTATGTGAACTTTTTTTCTGTAAAGCATGTTATTTTAGTTTTTAGTTCATCTGTTTTGGTTAACTTTCATTGTGTGTGTATGTGTGTCTATGTTTTGTTTTGTTGGTCCATCTCTCCCCACCCCCAATCACAGGGTCTCACTGTATATAGCCCTGGCTGTCCTGGAACTCATTTTGTAGTCCAGGCTGGCCTCGAACTCACAGAGAGCCATCTGCCTCCGCTTCCCTGCTTGGCTCTAGCAACTACTCTTAACTACTGAGCCATTTCTTTGATTACAGATCTGTAATCAAAGTATTTTATATAATTAAGTATTATATATATAAATCATCACAAGTAAAAAATATACAGTATATATGTATATATATAAGTATTTTTATATACAAACTATATATACACACATGTTTAACGTGTGTGATTGTTTTGCCTGTATGTACGCATTATGTATATGCCTGGTCAGAAGAGGAGATTGGATTCCCCTGAAGCTAAAGTTACAGAGGGCTGTGAGCTACCTCTGTAACTTTGGGGAATTCAAACCCAGGTCCTCTAGAAGAGCAACAGTTCCTGAACCGTCTCTCTAGCTTTGGCCTTTGTTATTGTTTTGGTTTTTGCTACAAGGTTTCACTGTGTAGATCTGGCTGTCCTGCAACTTGCTCTGTAGACCAGGCTGTCCCTGAACACACAAGAGATATATACTGACCTCTGTCTCCCAAGTGCTGGCATTACAGGCGTGTACTTCCAAGCCCACATTATGATCATCTTTATTGCTGTGTAATTCTTATCTCTTCAACCAGTATCTTTCCCATTTATGGGAGCAGAGGAAACCCTGAGTGAATGTATGTTATTGACATGAGCAGGATATGCTAAGGACCAGAGCCTTAGACCTATAGGGAAATGACATGTATACACACACACACACACACACACACACACACACACACACACCACACCACCCCCAGAGGTTCAGGCTCAGAGGGACAGTAAAATGTAGAAAATGCCCACTATTTCTCCCCCTGAATGTTTTTGACCTGAAGATAGCTCCCCTGCAGAGACCGCTCCTACTGAGATTAGCTATAGCTGCCTTCTTGTTCCTCTGTATATAACCCCACCTCCCTCTTCAGCTGTATTTACATAACCCCGCCTCCTTATTAATCTGTATATATTAACCCCGCCTCCCTATTCAGCTGTATGTAATAACCCTGCCTCCTTGTTCAGCTGTTATTAACAACTCTGCCTTTGATATAATAACCTTGGTTATCTATTCAACTGTATCTAACAACCATGCTGAGCTTCTGGGGTGCTACAGTTCTCCTCCAGAGTCCACCAGTTCCAGCTTCCCAGCTTCTCTGTGTCTGGGTTCCCTTCCTGTCCCGTAAGGTCGAGTTCCTGGGGCCATGTAAGGACACGGAGTCGTTTCCATCTAGGGTACCTCTCTGTGATTCCTTTTAGAAGTATGTTGACCTGTGTTCTCTCCCATGTTTCCTTATCTCGTTTACCCATCACTTTATGCTGCATTGTGGGTAAATCCTAAGCTACTAGTTAATTCTCTCACCCACTGGTTTTGTAGCATTGGCCGACCTATTCGTGATCATTTCATTTCAATAGTTGTACTCATGATTAGGGCATGTGGGGTGTCAGGGTATGAGTTCTGATGTCAGAGGGCACTTGCGAGAGCCAGTTTCTCCCGTCCACTGTGTAGGTGTAGTGGATTGACCGCTGCTAGTCGAGCTTAGTAGTAGGCTCTTTACCTGCTAGTCAGGCTTGGTAGCAGGCTCTTTACCTGCTAGTCGGGCTTGGTAGCAGGCTCTTTACCTGCTAGTCGGGCTTGGTAGCAGGCTCTTTACCTGCTAGTCGGGCTTGGTAGCAGGCTCTTTACCTGCTAGTCGGGCTTGGTAGCAGGCTCTTTACCTGCTAGTCGGGCTTGGTAGCAGGCTCTTTACCTGCTAGTCGGGCTTGGTAGTAGGCTCTTTACCTGCTGAGCCACTGCTCCTTGGACCAGCTGTTTGTGTGGAGACAGGGTTTCTCTGTGTAGCCCTGGCTGTCCTGGAACTCACTGTGTAGACCAGGCTGGCCTCGAACTCACAGATTTACCTGCCTCTGCCTCTCTGCCTCTCGAGTGCTAGGATTTGAGGGCATGCACTGCCACCCCTGCCGCCGCCGGCAGCAGCAGCAGCTGCAGCTGTCCCTTTTATGACAGATCCAGATTATAACAGTCTTAGCTTGGGATTCTTGCTCGCTTCCTGGGGGTAATATAGCTATAGCACCCCAAGCTTTAACTTACAGATGTTGAAACTTGAGACAAAAGGTAGAAGAAATACTTGAAAAAAAGAAGGAAAAAAAAAGGAGAAGAAAAACATCTTATCATGTAGCACCACTGCTCAGCACTTTGATTGGCTTTCTGCAGGAATCTGGTCGGCTGCCCTGAATGGAGACCTGGGCCGAGTGAAGTATTTCATCCAGAAGGCCACGGACCCTAGCCAGCCGGACTCTGCAGGCTACACCGCACTGGTGAGCTCTGGGAAAAGGCCTTAACTCGGGCTGCCGCTGCTCTCCCTTTATTTCCAGCAAAAACCCTCGTCTGTCTCAATCTCTCTCTCTCTCTCTCTCTCTCTCTCTCGTGTGTGTGTGTGTGTGTGTGTGTGTGTGTGTGTGTGTGTGTGTGGTGTGTGTGTGTGTGTATGTGTGTGTGGGGGTGTGTGTGTGTGTGTATGTGTGTGTGTGTGTGTGTGTGTGCGTGGGTGTGGGTGTGTGTGTGTATGTGTGTGTGTGTGTGGGGTGTGTGTGTGTGTATGTGTGTGTGTGTGGGGGGTGTGGGTGTGTGTGTGTATGTGTGTGTGTGTGGGGTGTGTGTGTGTGTATGTGTGTGTGTGTGCATGTGTGTGTGTGCGTGTGTGTGTGTGTGCGTGGGTGTGTGTGTGGGGGGGTGTGGGTGTGTGTGTGTGTGGTCTGGGTGTAGAACTTAGGCCCTCAGACTTGGTGGTAAGTATTTTCACTGAATGAGTCATCTCACTGGTTCATTGTGTTGTTGTTGTTGTTTCGTTTGTTTTTGGTTTTTGTAAGGGTTCACTATGTGGCCCTGGACTGTCCTTGAAGTCACTCTCGCCTCTCCCTCCTGAGTACTGAGGATCTGTAATAACCTATGCCACCCCGCCTAGCTTTAAAGTTTGTTGTTTTGTCTCTTGAAATAGGCTCTCACAGAACCCAGGTTAGCCTTGAACTTGCTGGGTATAAAGGGTGACCTTGTCCCCCTGCCTCCTCCCAAGGGCTGGGATTCCAGACACAGGCTGTGCCACCATGACTGATAAGCCCCCCCTACACCACCTGTGCCACCCTCCCCTTCCAACTCTGGCCACATCCTGAGCAGCTGGGTATTTTAATTAGTGGAAGGGCACAGTGTTTCCGACCCTGCCCCCGGCTCTCAGCACCCCAGCACCCCGCCACCTGCCAGGACTCGGCCATCTGACTTCAGTCTGTTGACCCCTGCAGCACTACGCGAGCCGCAACGGCCACTACGCCGTTTGCCAGTTTCTGCTAGAAAGCGGAGCAAAGTGTGACGCCCAGACCCACGGAGGCGCCACGGCTTTGCACCGGGCCAGCTACTGTGGGCACACGGAAATCGCGAGGCTGCTGCTTTCCCATGGGTCCAACCCCCGGCTGGTCGACGACGATGGCATGACCAGTCTACACAAGGTATGTCCCCGTCCCCTCCAAACCGCCTTCTCCTTAATCTTGTACTTTTCTTGTTGCTTTGCTATGTTTTTGGGACTGAGTCTGTGTATTACCCTGGTTGACCTAGAACTCACTGTGTAGAGCTGTAGACCTTGAACACACAGAGATCCACCTGCCTCTGCCTTCGAACTGCTGAGATTTAAGGCAGGGCACCAGGCAACCTGGGACCTCAGCTCATGAGGTTAAAGATCTCTAGAAATGGCCTCACACCCGCAGGTGTGTCTCAGAGGCCATTCTAAACCCTACCATGTTGACAGCCAAGATGAACCCTCACAGTGGGTATTGTGGAACACAGGAAAATGGGGACAAGGAAAAGCCACCTGGAATCTCAGTGCCCCCCGGCTGCCTCTTTAGGAAAACAGCTCTCTGGCCATTCTTCTCTGTTCAGGAACTAGTTCCTCCCTCAGTGACGAGCTATGAAGTTCCCTGGAGGAATCAGCTTTTGAAACCGGCACTGCTCTGCCTCTTTCTGCCTCCCACTTTTGAGAGTCCCAGATCATAGATGGGATCATCATTTTTGGGGGCTCAGCATTCTACGCCCTCTCTCCAGGCATCTACTTTACCAATTGCTCCCTCACTCTTTCTCCGTCCATCCATCCATCCGTCCATCTGTCCGTCTGTCTGTCTGTGTCTAAGTTCCGGGGATTGCTAAGTACATGCTTTCCCACTGAACTCTATGCCCAACCCACACATGCATCTTAGAGACTTGATTTATGCATAGGGGTATAGAGTCCCTTCTTGCCCCAACTCTGGTTTTCCACCGGTGCCGTGGCTTTAAAGGAGTTCTCATCTGCCAAGTGGTGGTGGCCATATGCCTTTCATCCCAGCACTCAGGAGGCAGAGGCAGGCAGATCTCTAAGTTTGAGGCCTGTCTGGTGTACACAGAGAAACCCTATCTTGGGGTGATGAGGGGCCCTATCAAACCCTACCCTCTATGGGGTTCCCCCCAGAGGTCTGTTTCTTTCCAAGTTTGAGGAGCTTGCTCAAAATGATGAAATTCCACTTAATGGTCTGTGTTTCTGAAACCTATGATATTAGTGGAAATTCTGATTTGATGCAGAATAAGAAAAGGATCTCGCTATGCCAGGAAGCCATCGGGCTCAGCTCCTGCTGGCTTCCTGTTGTGAGCTCCCAACCTTGACTCCTGTGTCCAGGCTCTGTTAGACTTTTTATCCCCTGTACTCACTGTCACTGTGTGTCACAAACTATCCCCTGAATGGCCACTCCCCTTTTTTGAGACAAGTTCTCCTTCCATCCTTCCCTTGCAACAGTTTTGCTTTGTCTGACTTCCCTTTACGATGAGCCTGTCCTCCCCAAGTTGCATTTGGTCACAATGTTTCATCACAGCAGTAGAAATCTACGACCCCTGTTCATCTTGAGCTCGTTCCAGGTCTGTCTCTCTCACCGGAGAGAGCAGCTGGGCCATCGTGTTTAATGTAGAGCCTTAGGCGGGCCACAGGCACTTACTGAACTTGCACTGAGTCGGCAGCTGCCTGCTGTTAGATCCTTGCGAGGCGTAGAAGCTTGGGTCTTTTCTTTTTTTAAAGAAATACTTGTTAGGATTCAGCGGTGGTACACACCTTTAATCCCAGCACTGCAGAGGCAAACGGATCTGATCCAGGCCAGCCTGGTCTAACAGGGTGAGTTCTAGGACAGCCAGAGCTACACAGAGAATCCCTGTCTCAAAACAAACAAACAAAAAGACACAGACGTGAGCAACATGAGACCTTGTCTCAAAAGGTAAAAAAGGGGGTCCGGTGTATCTCTGTGGTGGGGTGCAAAGACCCAGACACGGCTGCTCACACCTGTAATTCCAACACTTGGAAAGAAGAGGCAGGAGAACTACCAAATTTCAAGGCCAGTCTGGTCCACATGGAGAGTTCTAGAACCGCTGAAATGGAACCACGAGTGACGCTCAGTGGCCGCGCAAAGGGCCCCAGTGCCTCACGATCCTGCGTGTGAGGTATACGGCTTTGGTAGCCATTGGAAGTCTGTCTGCTCAGACACCTGGGGTCCCTGTTTCCAGGAGACATTTTCAGAGCAAGCAGGTTCCAGAAAAGGAAATAAGAAAGTGTAGGGCCCAGCTCGGGTTTGCCCTTTGATTAAGGCCTCTCTCTCCCGGACAGGCTGCAGAGAAGGGTCACGAGGACATCTGCTCCCTCCTGTTACAACACAGCCCAGCCCTGAAGGCCGTCCGGGATCGCCAAGCACGCCTACCATGTGACCTGCTGCCCTGCAACAGCGGCCTGCGGGACTTGCTGGCCAGCTGAGGCCCACCTCCTGTCTCTGGCTGCCCTTGAAGGGTACACAGACCAGCTCTCCACACCCCTGCCCTGCTCAGCCTCACGCTGCGGAGACCAGGGCCAGAATGCCTAGAAGAGCCCCACCTGGCCAGAGTGGCAGCCGGTAGGGAAGCTTGGGAGGGCTGAAGACTCGGGAGCCTGGACAGGTGACCATGTAAGTCAGTCCATGTAGAGACACATATGCATTTGGAAGAAAATAAAGCTTATATCTTGATGTTATCCCACGGACAAAGATGAATTTCAAAATACATCATTCTAAAGATTAAAACACAAAACTTTGAAGTCTCAGAAGAGAGCATGGAGCGTGTAACAAAAGCTGTTTTCTGGCTGAATGAGCTTGGTGCAGGGTTCTTTTAAACCCTCAGCACCCGTTTCTGCGAGATGAAAAGGATTGCCTCACGGTTGCTCTGGGGACCCAGGAAGTCTGCGGACCTACGCTCTAGTGAGCGCAGCAGGGAAGGGTACCCCTGCTCACCCTGCAGGCCTGAAATATCAGCTGCTCATGAGGCTGCAGAGGAGTTCAAGGCCAGCCTGGGCAACAGGTAAAAGTGCAGATATAGCTGAGCGACTGAGTGCTTGCCCAACATGCAAAAGCCCTGCGTTCATCCCCAATACCGTGGGGAAAGAGTGCCCAGTTCCCAAAGTCTAACCCTACACTGGCCTTTAGACCCAATGGTCTGTACGAAGTGTAACTGTGCCAGGCGCAGCTGCACACACTTTTAATCCCAGTGCCCGAGGCAGGAGGATCTCTCTTCGAGCTCCAGGCTAGCCTGAGCTACAGAGACCCTGACTCTGAATCCCCACATAATTGTAACTGCTTTCCTGTTTGTCTTGCATTGATTACTAGTGAGGCCACACACCTGTTTTTGACCTTCCTATCTATACCCATTCAAAATGTTTTTGTTCTTGCTATGTAGCCAAGGCTAGCCTCCAACTTTGGAACCTCTGGCCTCAACTTCCTGAGTGATGGGATTATAGTGATGGGATTATAGGTACACATCACCACATCTAGCTTGTTTTTTATCAATTCACTTTATATTAATGGATATTGAGCCTTTGCTCTGGGTATGTTTGTATATATAAACATATATAGCGTACATATTATCTAATGTATATTAAAATTTTCTTTCATGCCTTGACTTGCCTTAAGTAGGCTGGCTTCTGGTCATGGAAACTGGTACACACACTAAAGATGGCAATTTAGCAATACCTATTTAAATGTGTCTCGCTAATCATTGACTTCTCCGTAGCAACCTAGGCAGATTCATGCTTGATTACAAAGGTGTCTACTTATAGACTCATTTACAAACTCTGCAAGAGAGCACAAGACTCTGGCTTCCCCAGCACTGAAAGTGAGCATTGAACTATGATGTGTATTTTAAAAACAGAGCACCAGGCATGGTAGCTAACGTAGTCCCAGCACTCGGACTTCCTCGTTCATGGGGAATGAACAAGGCACATTCACAGCTTAGGCACAATTATGAGCTAGAGGCTAGTCTGGTGGGGATGAGAGGGAGCGGAAGGACTGATGTAATGAGAGAAGACACAAACAGACCTGCTCCCTGGTAGGAGGGTTAGGTATCCCCTTTACTAGCATTGGTGGCAGTGTGGGAAGAGGGCCCAGCCATGCCACTGCCTGACCCTCTCCAAATAATGTGCTGTGAGGCCTGGGGAAAGGTTGGGAGATGGGTTTTTCCCCTGGGCCACTGAGGCAAGAATAATCAGGCAGGTCTTTAGATTTATTTTAAAAATAAAGAATAATTATTTTGTTTTTTTAATTTAGAGACAATACCAGTTCCCTTTGTTTGGGACAATTAGCATTTTCCTTTAAAAAAAAAAACTGGATACAGAGTGTGGCCCAAATGAGGTTATTTTTCTTTTTGGTTTTTCAGACAGGGTTTCTCTGTGTAGCCCTGACTGTCCTGGAACTCACTTTGTAGACCAGTCTGGTCTCGAACTCAGAGACCCACCTGCCTCTGCCTCTGCAGTGCTGGGTTTAAAGGCGTGCGCCACCACGCCCAGCTGACTCAGAAGAACGTTGAACCCCAGATCCTCTTTCCTCAGCCTGACTGCAAAATGTTTGTTTGTGACAAGTTCTCTGTTTAGTAGTCCTGTTTTTTTGGAACTGGCCATGTAGACCAGGCTGACCTCAGATTTCCAGCAATGCTCCTGCCTCTGCCTCCTGGGTGCTCAGATTAAAGGCGTGTGCCACCTCTGCCCACCTGGGTACTGGAATAACAACTCACTCGCAACCATGCCCAGCTGCACCAAATGTAGGACAGTGGCGAGCAGAGCTACTCCAACTTTCTTAGCTGCCTTCTCTCTTAGGAGTAACTGTCTCCCTCATCACCAAGGGTGTTTTTGCAAAGAAAGCATACCCAGGCAGCTTTAAAAAGCCCTCTGCTGACCCCCCCATGGTCTCCCATCCTTTCAGTCACACCTCTCCTCGAGCTTATATGGTCATCTCTGCTGATGCTGCCTGTGCCGAGTCTTGTTTACCGGGTGTCTGATTTCCTCTCAAAGGTCAAGCTGGAGTTCTGGGCACAGTGGAGCGAAAAGCATCCCTGGCTTCTGAAGAATTAGGTTTGATTTTTGTTGGCTAAAAACAGTTTGCTTCGTGGCTGGCTGTCATGGCTATTGACAGACTGAGCAGGTCTCTGTCCCCTTGCCCTGTTGAAGGGCATGCTTCAAGTCCAGAGAGTATCTGACAGGCTCCTTCAGCCCTACGAGGGCTGATGACCGCTGGGCAGAACACCATACTGGCTGTCAGCCTGCTGAGGGACAGATCTGGGAGGGAAGGGCAGTCTTGAGACTAGCCAGTTGGGAAATCGTATGAAGCCTAGTTTCATCATGTAGCCCATGAGAATTCACAAAGCATTAGGTCAGCCTCTTATGTCGTCCCTCCTGAGGTCCTCTGTGGGCTGTCTGCTTTGTGCTGGGGAGGCTTTGCAGCATCTCAGGCAGCCAGATTTATACTGTGAGCCTGGGCTCCTCACCAGTGGGCTCTAAATTGAAGAGTAAGAAATGTTCCCCTTGGGGCTGGCCCAGGTATCCCAGCCCATGCGGTGGTAAAATGGCTGCCTGGTGGATGTGGGGTGTGGCAGGTGCAGGGTAGTGGGCGTCTGAGGAGACTGCCAACTCAGCTTCAGAGGGCTCCTCCTCCTGCCCCCAGCGGGTCACATTCCCAGACCTGTATTTTGGTCAGTGTGACAGGGCCCCAGAGTCATCTGGCCTGGGTACAAGCTTTGTCCTTCCCCACCCCCAAGAGAGCGATCTCCCATAAAAGAGCTGAGCTCGCTTCGCTGGGTGCGTGGAGAGCAAGGGGGGACCATGGACTTCATCAGCATTCAGCAGTTGGTAAGGATGTGAGTGGAGGGTGGGTGACTGCGGAGGACTCAGGACAAGGCGCAGGGACCCAGAGCAAATGCCCAGAGTAGGAAAGTCTGGCTGAGGGCAGACGGGTACTTTCTGGGCTCTGAGAGTCAGGTCTCATGTGAGGGGAAGAAGCTGGGTAATAGATAGGGAAACTCAAGTTACTGAATCTGTTTGTTTGGTTTTGGTGAATGTGGTTCTGGGGGGTCCATCTTGGGACTGCACACATGCTAGGTTAGCACCCCACCACAGAGCTGCATTCTCAAGCTCGTAGGTTTGCCTTTGTCTGGTTGATGGAAAAGAAATGGTGAGTTACTCTGGAAGTCAGAGGTACAGCTGTACATACAGTTCCTTTAGGTCAAGCACAGGGCAGTCCAAATGGAACTTTCCAGAGGGTCTGGCCACTTTTGGGGTGTTCTTGGGTTTCCCTGAGCAGCGATAGAAACAGCCATAGCAGTGTAGCTGTGTGATGTTGGTGACATGGGGCAAGGAGCGTATGAGGCACACACGCCTCGCTGTGGCACAACGGCCCCAGCTGGCTCCCTCTGGGAGGTAGATGGCCAAGCCGGGTCCCAAAGCCTTGAGGTTGTCAAAGCGGCTTAGGAAGGAAGGCTGTGCCCCCTCTCCCAACATCTGCAACCTCTGTGTTCTCCAGCTCCATGGGCGGCTGCTAAGGGAAAGAGTAGGCTGTAGAGGATGGTCACCAAGCCTATTTTATAGAGGCAGAAACATAATTTCTCTAAGACCCAAGGGCTGAAAGCAGGGATTTGGAATTGGACCCAGAAGCCTCTCTTCTCTAAGCTAGGGTCAGGTGGCAGTGTGGCATAACCTCTCAGGAATCTAGGGGTAGAAACCCAAGGTGGAAGCTAAGGTGTTACCTGGCATGAACCCAGCAGTATAAATAGACTCCCATCCCTCTCAACTCTGTGATCTGCTGATAGGGGCAGCCAGTCATTTCCCCTGGGCCTTGGCCATTGCCACAGTTGGTGAAAATTGCAGATTGTGTGTATGTGTGTGTGTGTGTGTGTATGCACACACATGTAAGCATACCAACAGGACAACCCACCAGGAAGCATTCAGCAGGAAGAGTCAGACTGACTCCCAGGTTTACAACTAGCCTTTGTATGTCAGGTCTCAGCCACCTTAATGCCCTGCCACTGATTTCAAAGCATCCCTACAGTTGTCCTGATCTGTAATCTGTCCTACGTGTCCTGCAGGTAAGTGGAGAAAGAGTTGGTAGGAAAGCGTTGGAGTTTGGACGTGGAGTTCCTGATCCTGGAGGCTGGCCTAGTGGCTGGACGCTGGGACCCCAAGAGGCTGTGGCCCGGGAGAAACTGAAGTTGGAGGAAGAGAAGAGGAAGAAAGTGAGTGTTCTTGGAAGGGGGCGATGGGAGCGAGGCAGTGTGGTCATCCATGAGAAGTGCGGGCCCAGAGCCCATGGCCATTGTCAGCCAGCCAGCCAAAGTGACTGGGTACTTTTTCAAGTTTAGCCAGCAGCCAGCCCCGAGTCCCTACTCTGTGGCTGATGTCTGGCTTGGGCTTCTTTTCTGCCCTAGCTGGAAAGATTTAACAGCTCCAGACTGACTCTGGACAATCTGACAGACTTGGAAAACTTGGTTCAAAGACGAAGAAGAAAACGACAGAGACATAAAGTCCCCCCCAGGGACCCTGAGTCTGGGGCTGAGGTGAGTGGGAGGGTGGAGCTGGTGTTCCAGAGCACGGATGGCCTCCTGTCTTGGAGGCTCTGGGAGGAATGAGTGCAGGGGCCACAGCTACCCAGCCACCACATAGGGAGATGCATGGACTAGATCCCAGACCCTTCCTGTGGAAGGATGACCCCACTACATTCCATAGTACACTGTAGCAGCTGCTTGGCTTCTTGCAACAGAATGCCTGGGACCTTAAGGACTTGTCTTGACTCACTGTCTCAGAGTATAGCTCTCTGTTGTGGGGGACACACAAGAGCAGCAGCTTGAGGGAACCATCACACAGCCACCACAGGCAGGAAGCAGAGGAGAGCGTCGCTCCCGGCACAGACATGAAAAGCACCATGTAGCTGCTAGGACTTGAACCTGGATCTTCTGCGAGAACAAGTGCCCTTAAGGCGAGATCCTCCCCAGCCCAGTGCTCACATTCTGGAGCTTGCTGCCCCTTTCCCCTCAGTCCAGGACCCCAACCCACCAAATGGTTTCACTCAACTTAGGGTGGTTCTCATCAGCCTAATCTAGATAATCTCTCACTGATGTGCCCAAGGGCTTGTCTCCTACGTGAGTCTAGATCCTGGCAAATTAACAGAATCAAACATCACAGGCTGTAACAAAGTGCTGGCCACATAAACGGGTGGTTCCAGTTTGTTCAGGCTCGAGACATGTTCTTAGCAGGGCTAGCCTTCAGCATCCGCCCACCTGCCCTGCTTCTTGGGGCTGCTGGCACCAGTGCCCTCCGGTCTGTAGACATTTCACCCCTTTGTACCTTTGGCTCATATTCCGTGCGCCTGCCCATATCCAACATCCACCACATAGGGGCATCTTACCCCTAGAGTAGGGCAAGGGCTCTGCCCTCAGCTAATTACAAGTGTAACGACAGTATTTCCAAGACGGCCATATACCAAAGTAGTGGGGTTAAGATTCAGCATGTGCACTAGGGCACAGGAACAGTCGGTGCCTAAAACTTCTCATTCTGAGTCTCCCACAACTAGAATCAAACAGGACGGCGTGCTGGGCTAGACTGGTGAGACTGCCGTGACAGGTGTCTCTGGGCTTGGGGACTTAATTCTGTCCTGTTCTCCTCCAGCCCCAGCCCCAGGTCCCACTGGAGCCTGTGGGCCTGGCAATGTTCCTGAAGGCAGCTGCTGACAATCAGGAGGCCCTGATTGACAAGTACCTGGCAGACGGAGGGGACCCCAATGCCCATGACAAGGTAGGGGAGTGGGTGAATGAGCTCATGAGACCTGTGTATACCATTTGAACATTTCAGTCCTCACCTGAGACGCTGGGTAACTCTGACCTGTTCTGGGAACAGAGGGTGTGGTGGTGGGAGTGGGTTCCTCTAGGGAGTAGCTCTGCTCACTCGGCCTAATTTTCTGTTCATGCTCCCAGCTCCACCGCACAGCCTTGCACTGGGCCTGTCTGAAGGGCCACAGACAACTGGTGAACAAACTGCTGGCGGCAGGGGCTGCTATAGAAGCGAGGGATTTGGTAAGTCAAAGGGGCAGGCTGCACAGTGAACGAGGCGGCCGTCTAGTTAGCTGCCCTGTAACAGTGGCTCAGAGCCCCGTGACACTTTGTTGCAGTTGGACAGGACGCCTGTGTTCTGGGCCTGCCGTGGGGGACACCTGGACATTCTCAAGCAGCTACTTAACCAGGGGACGCAGGTCAATGCGCAAGACAAGGTGAGGGGCGGTGCCCGCTCTGGGTGGTGACCTGTTAGGTTAGGGCCAGCATCCAGGGAACGGAAACTCACCCTGCAATAAGGCACAGCCCAGATCCTAGCACCGCACCCCACTTACCCCTAGATCTGGAGCACTCCTCTCCACGTGGCAGTGCGCATGGGGCACGTAGACTGCCTGGAGCACCTCATTGAGTGTGGCGCGCACATCAACGCCCAGGATAAGGTGGGTGTTTGTGACTGGATGGCACCTGTGTGTCAGCCGCATGTTCCTGCGTTGGGCCCCTAGCAGCGACTGTCTGCTCTCCCACAGGAAGGGGACACAGCACTCCACGAGGCCGTGCGCTACGGGCACCACAAAGCAACGAAGCTGCTGCTGCTCTACGGGGCCGAGCTGGGTGTGAAGAACGTGGTGAGTGGCGCCAGGCGAGGTCGGTGCTGAGGTTCCCCTCGCACGCGGAGGGAGACCGACCCAGTGTCCTTGTTCACAGGCCTCCCTGACACCAGTGCAGCTGGCTCGAGACTGGCAGCGGGGCATCCGGGAAGCACTCCAGGCCCACGTGGGGCATCCCCGGACCCGGTGCTGATGACTGGCACCCGTGGGTCACTCATGGCCACCATTCCATACCCACCCACCACCCCTAAATGGTTCTCTACCCTAGTCCCAGTTTCTGGCTCTGCTTCCTTGGGCCCAAGGCCACAGGTAGAGCAGGCCTCCTGGGTTTCAGTGAGGAACCCTGTTTCCTGCCAGGGCTGGAGCAGACAGCCACAGCGCAGCAAGAAACAAAGGGGTCCAGACGAGGGCCAAGGCCAGAGCACAAGCGAGCGGACCGGCACTCCCCGCACTCCCCACAGCCGGGTCTGCGCCTCGGTCTGCCAATCCTTAGTCCAGGAGACTGGCCTTGGCCTGCTCTCCTGTAAGGAGACATTCAGATGTGGCCAGCAGCTGCATCCAGGGCATGAGAGAAGAAACAGGCTCAGGGCAGGCACCGGTGCAGGTCACTTCTGTCCTTTGGGCAGTGTTTCTCCTGGGACTTCATTCCTATCTGTAGCACAGTGAGTGTCTGGTAGTGCCAGCAGTCTCTAGTCTTCAGAGCTCTGAAAGGGGGGTTCTGGCAGGCTGAGGGGCATGTCAGCAGGACTGAGGCCCCACAGAAGCCAGTACCGACCAGGCTGCCCCGGAAGCTGGAACGATGACCTGGAACTAGTGTTACTCTGGGGAAACTACCTAAAGGCTCTGGGCAGCCCTGCAGGCCTAAGTGAGGTTAGGGCACCGGGTGCTAGGGATTGCTTGTGGCCCACTCAACTTCTGGGGCGGTGGCCCGTAACTCTAGCTTACCCTGAGGCTCTAATGCCCCCTGGTGCTGGAGAGAGCACACTGAGAAGTCCTGCACCTTGCTTTGGGACAATGTCAACAGTACACATCCCTCCTCCTGTCCCCCGGGCCAGCTGGTATAGAGGACTTCACACAGGTCCTCCCAGCTGTTGCCAGCTTCCCTGGTGTAAACCTGTACTGCAGGCAAGGCTGGCTCCTTAAATGACAGAAGTTGACCCTACTGAAGCCGCGGCTCAGCAAAGGGCAAAAGGTGACGCTCTGCCTCCCGAACAGTCCCTAGCTGACGCCCACACAGCAGCAGTTATTTTTTGGTTGATTTTGGCAGCTTCTCTGGCCATTGTTACTATGTGAGGAACATGACTAGTGTTCCCTCCTAGGGGGCACACATCTTTCCACGGGGCAGGCCCTGCCCATCATGCCAGCCAGCATGCACCTCCACACTGGTGCCATCGGCAACACAGACATTCAAGACTCAATATGACGACTCCTCAGAAGTGAGGACACTCAACTGACACACAAAGCACCTTTTTATACAGATCAGTGTTTTCTCATTAAACTGATTATTCAACCTCAGCCTGGCTGTCTCGTGGGGACTGGGAGGAGGCCGGATCTTGGGCTACACAGTAGAAACCAACTGCAAAGACTAAGACCATCACCATGCCAACTGACAGCATGACATAGTACCAAGTGCTGTGTGTGTGTACACGAGTTTGCACGCGCAGAGGGCGCCCGCCCAGTTTTGGCTCTAAGCAAGGTTCAGGATCTCTGACCCTTGATGGACAAGTTCAGAAAGCCAGGCTTCTCAACTTCAGCTGTTCTTAGAATCACTGCAAGTTTTAAAAGTCATGTTTGCTGCATGTGGTGGTGCACAACTTTAATCCTAGCACTTATAGGTCTCCCTCTGAGTCCTGAGTTCAGGGCCTGCCCGACCAACACAGTAAGCCCCAGACCGGCCAGGGCTACACAGTGAGACCTTTCCAAGCACAGTCCTAATGTTATTAGGTCAGAAGCCCTGAAGATGGGATCCAAGTATTGGTTGAGGACATGTTAATCTATGCATCCCAGCAAATTATAAGGGATCCTAGGTGGGTGGTGGGCCGGAAATACCATAATAGTCCAGGATACAATACAAACAAACATCTATCTCTTCCCTAATACGAGTGAACACACAGATACAAAAACCACAGTTCTATTACAATTGTTTAAACCTAAAAATGATAAGATGCTGAAGACTACAAATGGATTAGAAAGCACAAGATGTCAGTCTTCCCAAGATGATAACATACAGGCTTAACACAGTCCTACTGAAACCCAAGCCAGATGTAAACAGGATTATTTTAAACTTTGTAAGCAAATGTTTACCCCAAGCACTTGAGAGGACTCAGGATTGCTTTGAGCTCCAGTCTAGGTTGAAGAGCATGAGACTTTAAAAAAAAAAGGAACTAAAAGGCAGACATGGGTCTCTTGCTTTTAATCTCAGTCTCTGGGTGGCGGGGGATGGGGGTTGTGAGGTTAGCTTGGCCCCCGCTTTTTTTGAGACAGGATTTTGTCCTGGAACTCACTTGGTAAAACAGGCTGGAGGGCCTTGAACACAAAAGATCCACCTGCCTCTGAGTGCTAGGTTTAAAGGCATGTACCACAAGGCCCAGCCGGGTACCCTATTTTAAGAGAAAAGGGGGGGGACCCAAAGTGGGTACAACTTTAGTGATCAAGAGTGTAGTGGACAGAAACTAAGGTGAAGTAGTTGACAACTCAGAGTGCCACACAAACACACCCAGTGGCTTTACAGCAGAGGGAACATGTCCTTCCAACAAATGGACATCCTTAGGCTAAACAGGAAGGGGATGGGGGGGGGCAGAGAAAGCAGGATTATGAGTTTGAGGCCTGAGCCTAAAAAACAAAAACCAACCAACCCCTACTAACACCCATAACAATGCAGTGAAGAGCAACAACCCGACCGAGCGCTCTTCCAAGGGGTTCAGGTCCAGGAGGAGCCAATGTCTGCTGGCCTCTGTAGGCACTAAGCACAAACATGCAAAACATTCGTACACACACAGAACCAGCTATGACTGAGTCTTATTTATAGAAACATTATTTCAAAATGGACCACAAGCTTATGTGTAAAACAAGCTGTTAGGAAGAAAGGCAACTGAGACAGATATGGTAAAAGGGCAATGGAAAATTTGATAAAAATGACTTTAGTCACAAAAACCTTTAGGATGAGCCAGGCGTGGCAGTGCACACCTTGGGACCCAGTACTTGTGAGGCAGAGGCAGGTGAATCTCTTGAGTTTGAGGCAGCCTGGGCTACAGACAAACTCTTGGCTTGAAAAACCAAAAACAAGCTCCACTTATATAAGATCCTGCTGTGAGAACACAGCTCACCATTAATATTGTCACTGAGAGAACATGCCTGAGATGGAGGCTCATGGGAGCCTGTGACTGCTTGGTCTTTTAGACCACACACTTATAAAGAGGGAGTGCATGGCAGAAGCCAAGGCCCAACACCCCTCTGAGGTCAAGCCCGGATGAACCCAGGAGGACCTCAAAGGGCAGCCCAGGATGAAGTCTTTGGTACACAGATTTCGGGGGCACAATTCAGATCTAGACTACAGCACTACACAGATTAAAATCTTTGCAAACCAAAAGCCCAACGAAGGATTTTAGAATCTGAATATTTGAAGAGTTCGCAAGAAAAAAAAAAAGGCGTGGAGGTGGAGATGCATAAACACATGGAAAGGAACACAGACCAGTCACCAAATTGAAAACATGAACAGACTCCTGTCTGGACGAGATCGAGGAAAACCAGACAAGAACCACAGTAAAGGGCTGTTGGCCACCTGCTCACCCGGGGTATTTGAGAAACCGGATCATTCCTACATTTCCTGTAGGAATTTAAACTTGTGCGCAGCTGCGCTGAAAGGCCAGGCGGTCTCTTTTTAAGGTAAACATCCTGGCACGTGTGCTGCTGGCACTTCCCCAAGGCAGACACCAATCTTCACACCAGATCTGTATGTCAATGTTCATAGCAGCTTTATTTGGAAAAGGCCAAAAAACTGGAAACAACCCAGATGTCCTAGGACAGGACAATGAATACACCATGGGACACCATTTGGCAAGGAGGAGGAACTCGCCACTGACACACTGACCTGGAACAGTCTCCAGAATCCCAAAGGCCATGCATGGCACAGCCCCTTGAACGACATTCTTGACATGACAAAGTGACAGAACTGAGGAACGGTCTAGCGGTCTTAGGGCTGGGGCAGGTGGCTCTGAGCGACGGTCCAAGGGGACCGTGGCAGTGACAGGACAGTGGGTTGGTCTTCCGCAGCAGTGACTCAGGTCTACAGAGGTGGCGGGGATGCAGAGCCCCAGGGCCCTGCACACTCTAGTTTGTGAGATTCGGACACTGGGGAAAAAGCCAGATAAAGGGTGCGTGGGCTCTGCGTCTTTGCACTTCCTATGAATCTGCAGTTACCGTAGAAGACAAAGTTAGGTCAAAAGAAGCAATGGCTCCAAGTGCATTCTGGGATTCTACCCCAGAATCCAATTACCAGAAATCAAAGAGAAAGTGAAATCTAAACCAAGGCCTCAGTTAAGAGTACTCCAATGTTAACATTTTAGTTTTGATAAATGTAACAAGGTTATTTAACACGTTAACATTAGGAGAGTCTGGTAAAGGGCACGGGGGCTCATCTAGGAGGAAGTTAAAACTACTTCAAGATCATAGCTGTTGGGGTTCAAGGTATCCAAAGTTCTAACTTGATACTGAGGGTCAGCCAAAGTTTAGAATTCTGTTTTGGAGATAGGTAATTTAAAGCCTTTGTTTCCAACCTGGGTTTGTTCTTAGAGAATATTCCATTAGAATATTTTTTCTCAGCAAGCTACCACTATTCTCTTGGCCTTCAAGTCTCACAAGGGCCCACATTCTTTTAAGGAAGGTTCCAGAAATCCTCCCTTCCCACCCCAATGTATGGTCCCAGAGCTGAAGCTATGGAAAGAAAGTATAGGTAAACTAGAAGAGAAAGACAGCGTCTTCCCATCCCTGTGCCTGTCTCGAAGACCACTGGAAACAGAAAAGCACACAGAATTTGATATTTCAGAGATATGAGAAAACCTTGACTTCTTAGCAAGCAGCAGGGGCGTAGCAGGCTCACAACCGATCCTCACAGACTGCTGCCATCTGCGTTCCAGCCGCACACCTTCCTGGATGCTCAGGTCAAAAGCACAAGACAGGGACAACAGGTGCCACGGCCCTGGGTCAGTCAACATCGACGTCTGGCCTTCCACAAATGACCTCAAACAGGATCCGACAATACCGTGGTGGTGCCATGCCCGAGTGGGAAAAAAATGCAAGCTGACCCTGGGCCAGCCTGCTCATGACTTGAGGAGTCAGAGGCGCCTCCTCCACGGGAGGGAGCAGAACTGAGGCACAGACTTGTCAGGGAGCTGTGCTCTTAGATTTGGCACATGAAAAACTGGGGTACATGAATCAAAATATGGCATTGTAAGGGAAACCAAAGTACACAGCCACGGATTTGAACTTCCACCAAAACCCAGCACTCTTGGTTTGCTCAGAAAGTGGCGCCAGGGACAGAGGGTTGGCCAATCAAAAGCAGAACGAGCACAGGCCAAGGCCATGTAAAGGCAGTGGCTGTACCCGCACGGCACTGGGCTCAGGGAGACATATAAACACAGTGTGCTGTGACAGCATCAGGGGGAAGCTGGGACCTGGGACTAGAGATGACGCTGTTTCTTTGTCCCCTCGGAAGCAGGCTTCTGGAGGGCTGCTCTGTCAATCCCGTCTCCTCAAGGACAGCAGGAATGGAGGAGGCCATCTAAAACGTGGCCAGGATAGGTGGGGACAGGCCGGCATAAAGCTCCTGCTTGGCTCTCCCAGCTCCCCATCGCTTGTCCATCTCTAGCTCGGGGCTGCCTGGCAAGCAGTTACACGCCTGGGTTCCGCCCAGGGCTCTCCTCCACTGGGACGCTGGGTCTGCTGCTGTGGGTGGACCCTAAGGAAAAGGGAAAAAGAAAATGGCATTCACACTAGTCAAGGAAGCAGGCTCTGCAAAACCACGTACTGAACCTTTAGGACAAGGAGCCTGGACAGATGGGCCTCAGAACACATCGAGAACCATCAAAGCCATTAGGAACATGGTCAGCAGGCTTCAAGAGAGAAACTTATTGCAAGGCCAGACGCCACCCAGGAAGGACAAGGACCGGCTACAGACTACCCCGTCATTGGTCTGTTGAGTGTTGTTTCCCTTCTTTGGGGAAGGAGGGGTTGAGACAAGGTCTTACGCTGTGCAGGCTGACTTCGAACCCCTAGATCCTCCTTCCTATCTCTATCCCCTAAGAACTGGAGCTAAAGGTGTGCCACCATAGTTGGCTTTAGACTTAATTTTATTCATTTCATTTTTCAAAGTAAGCCAGCTTCTCTTATATTGATTTTGGTGTGTACATACACACATGTGAGGGTATGCATGTGTCATGATGTGTATGGAGGTCAGAAGACCATCCCTGAGAATCAGTTCTTACCTTCTTAGGTCCTGGGGACTGAACTTGGTTCACAAGGCTTGGCGCCAAGCATCTCTAACCCACAGAGCCATATTGCCAGCCCTCATTTTGTTTTGAGACAAAGTCTTGCTGGGCGGCCTGGAATTCACCATGTAGTGCAGAGTGACCACACACTCAGGCAGTCCTCCTGCCTCATCCTCTGAGTGCTGAGGTTATTGGCATGAGCCAATGGTACCTACGGGGTGCTATGCAGTTTTTACTTCAGGAGGCTCAGGCAGCTTTGCTGGGCAAAAGAACCTCTGTGGTTGACCAAGAGTCCCTGTGCTACAGCTACAAGGGAGCCTATTGTTCCAGGACTAGCCAGGTGTCTCATGTCCCTTTGTCTTCTAGAAAAAGTAAATACTGGGAAAGTAAAATATAGTGCCTCTCCCAACGCCTCCCTCCGAGTGAGAGCAGCACACCCCAGCCTGGGACGCTGCTTGCAGTGCCAGCCAACAGCTAACGGACGGGAAAGGAAGGCAACGGGAAGGGGAGGGAGATATTTACCTTGGTGTCCTCTTAAAACAAAAAATGCTCACTAGTCCACAGTCATTTATCAACTGCAGTTTCCAAGTGTGCCAAAGAGGGAAAGATGGGCTGGGAAGGCTGAGGAGAGCAGAGAAAAGAGAGAAGAGGAAACAGGCTGTTGAGTGGTAGGGACCCGCCTCAGCTCCACACCAAGAGGAAGGCTGGGGAGAGCTCTGCACTACACCACAAGTGTTGCTGGGACCACAGGAAAGTCACCAATCACAGGGCTGCAGGGGGAGCAGTCCCACAAACGTGCTATGTGGAAGACTTACCATCTGAATCGGAGGCCAGGGCTCAGAAAACTTGGCAAAGAGCCGAGAGTTTAGGTTCTGCAGCCACTGGCTGCCCTGACCACTCAGAAACACCTTTGCCACTCAGACGTAACCAGACAGGTGGCAGACCCTAATAAAACCTTATTTATAAGCTCAGGCAGCTGGCCAAATCAGGCTCCGGCACCACAGTTTGTCAACTCCTGATGTAGGCAATTTAAAGTTCTTGTACCTTTCAAACATTTCAAACCTCTCAACAAAGGCACTTTTCTGTCAGGGATTTAGTGCCCAAGTCCGCAGGGCCTGAGTCTCTCTGCACGACTTAAATCAGTGTTCCACTGAAACCAGCTCCGTGCAGTAACACGAATCTCCTCAGAGACAGGGACAGACACAGGAAGACCCCAGAGTTAGGCAAACCTCAATGGGGCAAGCATCAGATCATATTTAGGGGAAAACTGCCAACATTATGTTGGCAAACAGGGTGGATAAACCTGGCATAGGAGAAATGGCCCACAAGCCACTGTAAATTACTCTTTTATAGGATAGCCCAAAGAGTAGGCGGAAACAAGAGGAATAAAAAGGATCTCTAAAGAGAGCAGAGGTGCAGCTTCAGCGGTAGAAAGCTGCCTAGTGTGGGCGAGGCTCTAAGTTCAAACCCCCAAGTGTGGAAAGAGAGGGAGGGAAGGAGAGGAGGAGGAGGAAGGGATGTGGAAGGGCAGGACGGGGGTGGGGGTGGGGGTGGTAGTGGTGGTGGTGGGAGGTAAGGAGGGGGAAACTCCCTGGTGGGAAGCACTCTCAGAGGAGAGTCACTGTTCCCAGCTCGGGTCTGCACACTGAATACAGCCTGTACAGTCTGAGTAGTGGATGGAACCAGAAAACATTCTTGTTTCAAAAACAAGTCTCGATAAAGCTAATGTGACCGTAGGAACTTCTACTCTGGGGTATTTCACAAGAAGCCACAGTAAGCACTGTAACACGGTCTAAACATGCCTTTCTGAAACTCAAGATGTCCCATGCCCACAGCCAGGACTACAAGGTCTGCCTCACAGGCCGTCCCCCAGGAATACCAGAGCTACAGCCCATGGGGCTGAGCCCTCACTGTGGCTCAGGGTCATGGGTCTCTGTCCTTTGTACCTGTGTATCACTTAATTCAGAAAGCAATTTCTACTGTAAAAACGTGCTTGTGATCTCAAGTGACCATAGCTCTAAGTTTCTGGAAGGCTGTAGCCACGGGCACTCATGGGCTGGACTCGCCCAGCATTCCCACCTCTCGGGATGGGCAGCTCTGCCAGTGGAGACAGTCAGCTCTAAACATGGTGCTTGCAGAGTAAGTGCCGGGTAACAACTTGGATCCCTCAGGAGGCAGAATGGAGTGAGGGACAGGAAGTATTCCAGAATACTTCTAAGGCGCAGCTTGGCAATCCCGAGCCTTATCCCAGGACTGATCAACTCAAGAAACAACAGAAACCCCCTAGCTTTTCACCGCCCACACCACGGATTCCCTGGGGCAGGCCAGTGCCTACCCACAATGCAAACTGCTCCCCACCCAAGCACCCTCTGCTTCCAGCTCTGCAGACCGACGCTGTCAACATATGTTCACACTAGGTGCTCCTTGGCCCTGGCAAACCTGATTCTCTAGACCTAACCCTGACCTTAAGTGGGCCGAGGGTTTCTAAACTGAACATCTCTCCACTTATCAAGAACTAATTAAGCTATCTCTAAGAGGCCACAGAGAGAAAAGGCTGGGCTCTATCTATTTGGAGTACTACTTGGTCTATAATTTGGTATAATCCAAGTTTCTACAAATAGCAAGAAGGAAAGGATGCACAGAGAAACAGAAGGATGCGAGACAGGAAAGCAGGGAGCAGAAGTGGGGCTCCACATGACTTCTGGGCCCCAGCATTTAACAATGCACAGTATGGCACTTACCTGCTGTCTCTCTGGGCTTGTCACCAAGGAGCCTGGTCTGGCTGCCTGGGATAGCCTGTAACTCAGCATTCTCTGGGGATGGAGGCAAGCTTTGGGCTCGGGTAGCCAGGAGTGCATTAAGGTACTGCAGCCGTGTGACCTAGAGGATAAGAGAATAGAGAAATTACCCAGCAGGTGCCTCTGTGAGGGACAGACAGCAGAGCTCCAGCCTCTGACCTCTGATGGACAGGACTTTAAACTGGTGAAAGGCAAAAAAGCCTCCAAGTCAAGGGGTTTTGGTTTTTGGCCAAGTGTCAGGATCACCAACAGAGAGATCAGATGTAAGACTTCCAGACACGCCCACACCTCAGGAGTCCAGGGGAGCAGAAGGCCCAACCACTCGGGGTGTGAGCATGTCTTCTCGAGCTGAGTTCACTCTCCATCCTCACACTGACCAGCTGGCTTAGCCCCTGGAGGCACAAAGGCAGTTAAGGGAACACCAACATGCAGCCCAGACAGTCACCTTAATGAGCTGCAGGTCAGAAAGTGCCCTCACAGTGTAGTCAGGACAGTACGTGCAGGAGCGGGGACTGTCCGCTGGTTCAGGCTGCAGGTCATGGCGGAAGAGCTGGCGTGAAGACACTGGGGACTGGTGAGCTGCGGAAGAAAGGATAAGAGGCGGATAAGAGGCGGTGGAACGCAACAGGACAAAGGCACAGCCTGGGGATGGTGGGAACATGGAAGATGGGGGAGCCACCCTGGAGCTTCTGCAGAGATGGACTGGGCGATCAAGATAAACAAGGCAGAAATGCAGCTCTGCCCTCCACACTGCCTGGTGACAAGCTCACTGTAGGCAGACACAGAGACCTGCTGCAGTGCCAGAGCGTCAGTCAGGGGCAGTTCTGCCTGCCACATCCACAACCCTCAGCTCCACAGGGGCCACAGCTTACCTGAAGATGGAGCTGTCAGGGCGGACACTCCATAGTACGTGAAGGCCCCGTTCTCGAACTTCAGGCCCTCTTTCCCAATTTCCACCTCGACCTTGCCCTGGGAAGATGTCAGAGGCGGACAGGTTATCTCTCCCATCACAGGGTGTACGGAGAAGCCGTCAGCCCCCGTGTTTATGGGTGTATGTCTGGCTCACTTTCAGGCTTCAGGCCTGGGCAACCACGGTTACCTGCAGAATGAGAATGAAGTAATCTACCGGCTGGCTGCGCTGGTACAGATAATGGTGTGCGGCCAAGCGGTTGCTCTCGTCAAACGTCACCTCCTGGTTGACACTGGGATGCTTCAGCAGGTGCAGCAAGACTTTCTCAGAGACTCGCAATGGGCTGAACACATCCACCTCTGCCCCACGGTGGGAGAAAGGGACAGTGTCCACTGGGGCCCAAATGGCCTGTCATCACACCTGCCTCCTGCTGCCTCCTGGGCTCTCCCAGTGGCCCCTGGGCTGCGGCAGTCCACACAAGAGAGCCAAGAGGACATACGACATGAGCCAGATGAGGTTCCCAGAACACGCCTTACCAGGAGACACCAGCCAGCTCTGTCCAGCTCGCTAGGAGCCTGGTGTCTGGCCTGGGTGGTTTCTTGACCCTCTGGGTGGTGAGACCAGGGGCAAGGACCACCCTTCACCCTCACCTCGGGAAAGGAAGCGCTGGGTGGCCAGGAGCAGCTGAGGCGAGATTTTTACTTTATATTCATCATCAGACACCTTGAATAAGGAGAATTCCTCCTTTCTCTTGAGAGGGGCGCCCAGGGTGACGGTCTTCTTCCTCACCTTTGTGTCTGCTGGGGTAGTGAACAGATGGCGTGAGTAGGTGTCAGCACCCAGTGACGAACACAAAAAGAGCAAGTGCTTCTGCTGCCTAGCCCTTCTGCTGCCTAGCCCTTCTGCCCGAGGTCCAGGGATTTCAGGGAGATATCACCAGGGCCCTAAGGAAACAACCTTGGGACTGTTTCCTGTGAGGCACTGAGCTGCCATGCCCACCAGACATTAATCCTAGTGCCCGGGTCCGGAGGAAGCCTGGCTCTCCTGCTGTTAGGGTTGCAGAAGAGAACGCCCCTCAGGATACCCCTGCTTGACCAGCACCCACAGCAACGGCAGCAGCTTCCCTGGTGACCTGCATCAGCCCAGGAACAGAACTGAGGACACAGACATGGCAGTACAGGGTCCCAAGTGGCCATGTGAGGCTCCAGCTACCAAAGGTCCCACAACCTGCTTGGTAGTAAATAATTTGTTTGTTTTGGAGACAGGGTCTACTATGTGGCCTTGGTTGGCTGGGAACTCAAGAGATTCACCTGCCTCTGCCTGGCATCTAGATTTTTCTTTTTTAAATATTTATTTTAATGCCAATAGCAACATTTCTTTTTTTTTAATATTTATTTTAATGTGGATTTTTTTTAACCTGTGATCAAACTCTGCCCCATTCAAACTAGACAAATACTTTATGAGATTCATATCCAATTCAAAGGATGCATCAAGGTGCTAAGCACAAAGGAATGTGGGCCGGCAAGAGCAGAAGGAAGGCACGGGCCTGCCAAGAGCAGCGTCTTCCAGTGGTGAAGGGCTGCCTGCGAGCCCTCTGTTCATACAGGGCTCACAAAACTCAACCACAGGTTGGTCTGCGTGGCCTGTATGGAGGGGCAGAGGAGGGGAGTCTGGTCTGGCTGGAGCTCCGGCCAGTTCTCAGCGGCATTAAGACCCACAGGTCTCTGGTACAGCCCCTCAGGCTGCTGGAAGGGCTCAGAGTTAGAGAAAAGCAGCCGTCAAACTCACGGTAGTCTTCAGACTCATCCAGGATCTCGGACCTGATGATCTCCTCAATGACGTCCTCCAGGGTGACCAGGCCCAGCACCTCGTAGAAGGGGTCGCCCTCGCCCTCATTGTTCACCTTCTGCACGATGGCCATGTGGGACTTGCCTGTGTGAGGGACACTTATTTGCAGCCTGCAGGGACCCCCTGGCAAGTGCTAAGTCTGCTGAGTCAGAGGCACTGGGTCAGAGTGCCTGCTGGGTTTCTAAATTCCTCCTGCTAGTGCTGGGGCTGCCTGAAGCTAGAGGGCAGGTGCCATTCCCACAAGGGCTGATCTGCCAAGGATACAGCCCTGAGGCCAGGCAGGAAAGGTCACGAGTGCAACATGTGAGTTTGGAATTCTCAAACCCAAAGGCTGGGTTCTAAAAGGCCACTCAGCTCCCTCCTTGCAAGAGTGAGTCCCTCTGGGTACCACTAACAGGAAGGATTAACTTCTCCTATGCTCCTGGACTTCTCTGAAAAAGGCCCACAATTCTGTGGCCTGCTGCACCAGGATGATTCAATAATAAATGGGAGAAGGTCCCATGCATGTGAGTACATGGTAAGCCAGAGTGTGAAGGGGCAGGAAGGCCTGTCCAAGGCAGCAGGGGAACAGCAGTCTGGGCCAGCTCCACGGAACCATGGCAGCTATGACTGCCACGAGAGGCTGAAACATCCAGACCAAAGGCTCTAGAATTTTCATTTTCGTTAGCAGGCTCAAATGCACTGCGATTATTCGGAGGCTGGAAGACCTATCGTGATGCATACCTTTTGTGTGCGTGTGCACCCCTCATGTTTTCTCACTGTTATCAGCACTACCCAATGCCTCAAGGCCCTTGGCTCTCTTCTACAGCGACCATGTATGTGCGCACACTGAGAAAAATCACATGCTAACATTCCTCCCATCCACTGAGGTTTGACTCATCAGCCATCAGCACCGCGACAATCACTTGGCTTCCGAAAGACAACAGTAAACCAGACCTCAAGCTGGTGAGGGCAGAGACTGAGTGAAAGCTTACCCCTAATCCTTCCTCTGCTTCAAGAGGCCTGTGGGGCTGGCAGGGAAGAAGCAGGGGTTGATTGCTTTACAGAAAACACAAGTCACTGCAGCTCCAAAGCACTCTCCCTTTTAGGCACAAAATACCTCTGCCAGAGGCCCCTCTCCCCAGTGGACACGATTCCCAATCTAATGCTGCTTGAACTGACCTTATGGAGCAGGGCCCCAAAAGGTAGAGGACAGGATACCAGAGACTCGAGCTCCAGGAAGATCAGTGGCCACCACAGACTGATGCTTGACAGGGAGTGATCGAAAGGCTGACACCAGGAAGACTGTAATAAGTCCTTTGTTCCCTCTTTTTCTTTTTGGTTTTTTGAGACAGGATTTCTTTGGACAGCCTTGGGTGTCCTGGAACTTACTTTGTAAACCAGGCTAGCCTCGAACTCACAGAGATCCGCCTGCCTATGCACCCAAGTGCCAGGATTAAAGGTGTGCACCATCACTGCCTGGTTGTCCTTTGTTCTTAAGAGGAGAAAAGTATAAAGGACTTGGGAGTTAAAGTGCCCACACATGGGAATGCAGAGGCCAAGGAGGCTCCTCATCCAACACAGGGCGGAGGAAGTCAAGGGGAACAGAAAGACCCCTGCTTCTACAAGCATGTCACTGGGCAGCTTCTGGGACAGTCCTTTTGAACAAGGAGGCATTCACCCCAAGTCCTTCAGCATCTCGATGCTTGGCTGTCCAGAGGCCACCCACCCCAAATCTGAAGCCCCCACACTGTGGCTGAACCACTGGTGACATTTCTTTCCTGTTGACATGCTAAGTGGAACCTGCTCAATTTCCCATCCTAAAACACAAGCGCAGAGGCTTCTGCCCGGCCATCCACGCTCTATCCTTTGGTCCTGTGCTAGCCCACTGCTACCTGGGCTCAAACTTACAGTCATGTGTGGTGCACGAAGGCCATCCACGTTCATTATCCCAATTGTCCCTCAGCCCCAGGACCACAGATCAAGGGCAAAAACTCCATGGCAGAGAGCCTGACTGACACGTACCTGGCTCTGGACACCTCGCTGGTTTTGTTTCAAGATAGGATTTCTCTGTGTAGCCCTGGGTGTCCGTGAACTCAGAGATTTGCCTGCTTCTGCTTCCCCAGTGCTGGCATTGAATGTGTGTGCCACCTGCCCCCTAGGGCTCCACACGTTAACATGTGGAGAGCCTCATAGTTTTTACTTTCAACCTTAAATGTTCAAATACATTTGCTCTTGCAGAAGACCTGGGTTTTGGTTGCCAGTACTCACTGGGTGCCTCACAATCATTTACAACTCCAGTTCCAGGCGATCTGAAGCCCTCTTCTGACCTTCTCAGGCACCAGACATACACACAGTGTACATAAACACATGCAAGCAAAACACTCACACAAAATAAGTAAATCTTAAAAAACAAAAAAGGCTGCTCAGACAGAATGAAAGGAGTTGGTGAAAATGGAGAGTTAAGGGAGAGTCCCTGAGACATTAAAGCAAAAAAGGGGAGAGTGGAACTGGGGGTATGGTATGGGAAGAGGGGGTAGCTAGCAAGCACCGAAAAACAATTTAAATGAAAGGGAGGAGGCTGGAGAGATGGCTCAGCTGTCAAGAGCACCAGAGGACCCAGGGTTCAGTTCCCAGGCCCCGCAGTGTGGCAGTCTGTAACGCCAGTCCCAAGGAACCCAGCGCCCTCTTCTGGCTTCCATAGGCACTGCATGCATAAGGAACAGTACACATAACAATAAAAATCTCAAAAAAAAAATTTTAAGAGTGAGGAAAAAGCCAGGAAGGAAAATTAAATCATTATTCATGAGTTGCTTCCAATGACATTAAAATGAAAGTTCTCTCAGTACCCACTGGAAGTATTTATGAATCCTTTCTAATCCCACAATCTGGAAGGGCCAGGAACCATCACAGGTCCAGCTAATTTAATGTTAAGAAGACAAAGACAACAGTTTCCAGTTACCTAACCCTCTTGACATCACTTTACTTACTATCCAAGAATCTGGGACAGCTAGGGAGCCCAAGTGCACAAAACGGCCCAGGAGAAGGAAACCTCTGGGATTAGGGCCAAGTAGGCTTGCTTGCTGCCTGCCAATGGAGCTTTTATTCATTCATTTACTTTTGAGACAGAATCTTTAGCTCCGGCCAGCTTCCATCCATCTAAATAGGTAGGCCGCCATCTGAGTTTATGTGGTGCTGGGGAGTGCTCAGGGCTCCGTGTGTGTTATGCAAGCAGTGAGCTACATCCCCAACTTTTTTTTTCTTTTTTTAACAAATAGGGTAACCACTTTCCGATCCTTCCGTATCAGACTCCCACAGCATTCCTTCCGCTTCTAAAAGGTGGATCTTTAAATATTTCCAAAGGTCATTCCCAGGTGCAAGGCCTTCACTTTCTGGGACGGGTCTAGTTCCACTGGCGGGGCGAGACCCTTTCTAACAGGGGCATCCCCTTACCTCGCTTGAACTCCTCCAGGACAGCGTCGAGCTTGGTGTCGTTGAAGACGAAGTGGAGTGGATGGCTGTAGAAGCGGGTGATGGTGCTGAGCGGCGTACAGTCCTCGGGGTCCACGAAGGCCAAGTCTTTGAGGTAGAGCATGTCCACGATGTTGGAGCGCTCCTCCTCGTACACTGGGATGCGCGTGTGGCCGCTCTGCATGATGCTGGCGAGGACGCTGAAGTCCAGGACAGTGCCGGAGTCCAGCATAAAGCAGTCTTCGAGCGGCGTGAGCACGTCCTCCACGGTCCGGTAGCGCAGCACTCCCTTGCTGAGGTCGCTGTAGGGGTCGCCGCCGCCGCGCGCCAGCTCCAGCACGCGCTCCCGCAGACGCCCGGGCCGCGCTGCCAGCTCCAGCAGCTGCCCGACGGGCAGCGCCACGGGCAAGGTGAGCAGCACCGCCAGGCGGCTGAGGCCCAGCGCGCGCGGCGCCAGCGCCAGCGCCCAGCGTCCGCTCACGGCGGCCGGCAGCACCTCACCCACCAGGAACACCAGCCCCGCGCAGCCCAGCACGGCGGGCACGGCGCGCTGGCCCGCCGCCCCGTACAGCAGCACCGCCAGTGCCGCCTGCGCCAGGCTGGCCAGAAGCAGCAGCGCGCCCAGGGCGCAGCCGGCCCAGCGCCGCGCGGGTTCCAGGCGCCGCGCCGCCGCGCGCTCCGCCTCCGAGCCGCTCTCGCGCAGCACCTGCACCTCGGCCGGCGCCAGCGCCAGCGCGCTCAGCTGCAGGCCGCGCGCCACGGCCGCCAGAGCCAGCAGCCCGGCCGCCCCCAGCCCCAGCGCCCAGGGCGGCGCCGCCTCCTCCGCTGCCCCGCCGCCCGGCTCCACGCGCACCGCCAGCAGCGCGGAGCGCGGGTGGCCGGCCTCGGCGCGCAGGCGCAGCAGCGCGCGCCACTCGCCCGTGGGGGCGGCCGCCTCCCCGGGCTCCGTGGCCCGCCCGCCCTCGGGGCAGCCTGCGCCCTCGGGGGCTACCCAGGTCCAGGAGCTGTTGGCCAAGCCCGAGCAGAAGAGTCGCAAGCACAAAGTGGCCTCCGGCGCTGCCCTTCCGCGCAGGGAGCCCGCGCCCGGCGCGCCGTCCTCCTCCTTGCAGAAGCTCAGCAGTCCCGCGCCCGGCGCCGCCTCCCCTGCGGCGCTGCCCAGACAGAGCGCGGCAAGCACCCAGCCCAACCAACCCGCCACAGCCGCAGCAGCCGCCGCCATGGCCTGCTACCCCTTCTGGGCCTCGGGCGCAGCCTACCCCACTCACCCGCGCCTCTCCTGTTGTGGCCAATTGGCGCGGGCGTTCGCGTCACTTTCACCAATAAGTGGCTGGCGGGGGCGGGCTCTGAGGAGAACTAGGCTGCGCCGGGGAGTAAACAAGCGGCGCGGGGCGGGGCGGGCCGGGGGGCGTGGGGCTCGGCCGGCGAGGGAGGACGCGGAGCGGCCGTCTGGGACGACCTCAGCGTCCAGGCGCGTGTGAACGAGCAAAGGAAGGTCATTAACCCTCTGACCTGCAAGGCTAAGAGCTGAATAAGAACCAGAGACTGGGCACAGGGAAGCCTGGAGTTGTATGTTTAAACGATTTTCTTATTTGTATATGTGTGTGGGTTTGCGCTTGCGAGTGCAGTGCTTTGGGCAGACAGAAGAGGACGTCGGATCCCCCTGGAGCTGGAGTTCCAAGCTGATGTGAGGCTGTGCTGGGAATTGAACTCTGGTCCTCAGTCCACATTCTTAACCTCAACCAGCTCTCCGGCCCTATTAGTTTGTTTTAAAGCTAAACTCTCTTAGCTTTGCGTTGGGCTCTGTGACTCTGTGGATATCAAGACAGACACCTGCTTTTGAGGAAGTTGCCTTGATGGGAAGATCCGTAGTAAATACTCAAACCCAGAAAAATCAGTTTCCTCAAATCTTCACTCCTGTTTCATGTAATTAATCTTACAATAAAATGATGTTTAGAGACTGAGTCTGTGAGCCTGTGGTTTCTGACACGCACCTGACATCCCGGTCATCCAGCCATGCAGGGAGGTAGCAACTGTCAGGAATTTTCATACTTGCTGACTTCACAACCACAATTTATTCTGATTCCTCTGGCTGAGAAAGCTGTTCTAGAGGGTTCTTTTTGTCCTCATTTTGGAAGACACCTGCATGGATCAGATGGAGTGTTCTTCACTCTATGTGGTCCTTATGTGATTAGCTTCTCTATGGGTATCCATGTTTTTGCATTTTTATCTTCCTCCCTAGATGTCCTAAGACATGTACACATCTTATACATATTTTTTGTTTTGTTTGTGTGTATGTGTGGGGCCAAGTATATGTATGTGTGTTGTGTGTGCAGGTGCCAAAGGAGGTTAGAAGAGGGCACTGCATCCCCTGGAACTAGAGTTGACATTTGTGAGCCACCATGTGGGTTCTGGGAACTAGGCCTTCTGCAAGAGCAGTAAGTGCTCTTAACCACTGAGTCCATCTCTCCAACCTCTTGAATTTTCTTAAAAAAGGATTCTGTCCACTTTCAATCAACTTATAATTATTTTTATGCCTACCACTTTATCTGTATAAATTCCATGATAACCTTCAATTTTAACATGTTTTTCTATATATTTCTTAAATTTTATCAGAAATATTTTCCATGTAAATCTTCAACTTTATCAGAAAATGTTTATAATTCCACTTTCAATCAACTTAGGAATACTTTTATGCCTACCATTATTATATCTATATAAAATTTTCCATGATAATCTTCAATTTCAACATGTTTTTCTACATTTTTCTACAATTTTATCAGAAATATTTTCCACGTAAATCTTCAATTCTATCATAAAATGTTTCTATTTCATTTTTCAATTAATTTAGCAATGTTTTTTATGTCTACCACTTTACTCTTTAATTTTTCATGAAAATTATCAATTTTAACGTGTTTTCCTATATCTCTCTTCTATCTTATCAGAAATATTTTCCATGTAAATCTTCAATTTTATCATAAAATATTTTTACTTCATTTTTCAATAAAAGAACATGCTTTTCAAAAAATAATTTATGATAAATTATAGTAAATTTATTCATAACATTAAAAAAAAAGGATTCTGTTGACACAACTCAGTGACCTGAAAAGACCAACCTAAAAAAGTATCTGCAATATGGCCACAAGCTGTGTAGAAGATAATGTGCAAAAACAGGTCCATGAGGAAAGACCAGGAGGGAAAATAGATGGTGGAAACCTCTTATCCAGGTGTGGCAGCATGCCTGTCATCCCAGCAGAGGCCAGCCTGGGTTTCATAGTGAGTTAGAGGCCAGCTAGGGCTATATAGTGAGATCCTGTCTCAAAATCAAAACAAGGGGCTAAGGAAATGGCTCCGTGATTAAGGGCACATGCTGCTCTTTCAGAGGACCCTCCTGTGGCTCCCAGTACCTTACTTAGGGTGGCTTACCACCACCGGTATCTCCAGCCCTCACACACCTCTGTGCCCTCTTCTGCCCACCCCACACGCCCTTAAGAACAAAGTCCCAAAGTCCCCCCGCCCCCCGAAAGTCTTTACAAAGTTGACAGTGACTCTTCTACATTGTAAACTCAGAATGGTGGTGGCTGGCAAGTCGCATCTCTGCTCCCGTTTCTATTATCTGAACAATGCCATATGCCATATGCCACAAGAAATTCTGCCTCTAGTGGATGACAGAACGAGCTACCAATAGAAGCAATTAAGACATGGCTGCTCTTTTGCACTGGAACTGTCTTGCTGCCTTTAAGGACAAAAGTCCCAGAGCTGTATAGTGAACACGACCTTTAGTTTTCGACATGTCTGAGTCAAGATAAAATGCTGACTCCGAGGCCAGGCAGTGGTGACACGTCTTTAATCCCAGCACTTCGGGGGCAGAGGCAGGTGGCAGGAGGCAGGAGTTTGAGGCCAGCTTGGTCTACAGAGTGAGTTCCAGGACAGCCAGGGCTACACAGAGAAACCCTATCTCAAAAAAAAAAAAATAAATAAATAAAAATAAAAAAATGCTGACTCCGAGATAGGACAGATGGAGTACATGATGCGATGAATCCTGAGTTCAAAGCCATCAGCTGGCAAGGAACAGCCTGCAGGAAAGGAAGGAGGACTAACCTCTCTCTACCATTTTTTTTTTGAGACTAAAAACCCTGAATGAGGGGCTGGAGAGATGGCTCAGCAGTTAAGAGCACTGACTGCTCTTCCAGAGGTCCTGAATTCAATTCCCAGCAACCACATGGTGGCTCACAACCATCTGTAATGGAATTCGATGCCCTCTTCTGGTGTGTGTCTGAAGACAGCTGCAGTGTGTTCGTATAAATAAAAATAAACAAATCTACAAATCTTTTTTTGTTTGTTTGTTTGTTTGTTTTGTTTTCCAAGACAGGGTTTCTCTGTGTAACCCTGGCTGTCCTGGAACTCACTCTGTAGACCAGGCTGGCCTCGGACTCAGAAATCTACCTGCCTCTGCCTCCCAAGTGCTGGGATTAATGGTGTGCATCACCATAGCTTGGCAAAATAAACAAAACTTTAAAGAAAAAACAACCTTGAGTGAAAGAAGATTGAGGAAAATGTAGAAGTCAACAGATGGTCTTTTAAACTGTCCATCTAGCCAGAGGGACGCAGGTCGCTGAGTGGTTGGTTCTTCCCATGGTCATTCTTTGCTCCATTTCTGGTTCATTGCAACTTCAGTGGAGATGCTTGACTTTTACTTAGGTTTCTCGTTGGTGTTCCCTGGGTCATTTCCCTTAGTGGTCATCTAGGCGAGAGCACCTCGACATTTATTGATTAAATAATCTTTATTATTTAAAATTCATAACTACTATATAATCCTGGCACCCAGGAGGCAGAGGCAGGGTAATTGAAATTCCAGGGCCAGCCTGGGCTATATAGAGACACAGGCTGGTGAGATGGCTCAGAGTGTGAAGGCGCCTGCTGTACCAGCCTGGCAACCCGAGCTCAATCCCTGAAACCCATGGAAAGGGAGAGAACCAACTCCACAGAGTTGTCCTTGGCCTCCACATGTCCCACACGGTGTATGTGCATGTGTACACGCAAACACACACACACACAAACATCAATTTTAAAATAACTAAAAAAAATGTAACAAAGCAAAAACCTCATAGCTATGGGGGTGGAGTATGACCTTCCTGGCTAGCTTCTGCATCTTAGCTCAGTGTGATCTTCCCTGATTATGTTGATTAGGTTTGGGCCAGTGATCCAGCCAAGATCTTCATTTGCTCATGTGACAAGCATATCCTACACTGAGTGTGTGCAGGACAGGTACCTTCCTAAAGGCTGGAACTCTGGCAGGAACAACAGCCTCCACCCTCATGGTGCTCAGAATCAATGCTGGGACAGCAGGAAATGCTTTAAGATCTAGCAGGAAATATTATAAGGAGAGGATAAGGAAACATTGTGGAGATGCTATTGGAAATGAAGGTAATCAAGGGAGGTCTCTCGAAGGGGGTGACATTTGAACAGAGGGTTGAAATGAAATGAGGGGAAAGCCTTATAAGGTCTGGGAAGAAATGTCCCAGATAGAAGTGACAGGAGGTGCAAAGGCCTTGGCTGATGATCTCTTCCAGGGCTCTTCCCCACAAAGCTAGCAGCTGGTGTGTGTAGCAAGGGTTCAGCACCAAACACACTTGTGATGGACAACAGACAGTTGCAACTTCATCCCATCCCTGTATACACATTTCTACGTTAGCCTTTCATCTGGAATATTCTCTCCGTTGCCTACCCAAGTGCTCTTTTTCCCCTGTTGGCAGGGCCTTCCTATGGAGTCTAGGCTCACCTCAGCCTCTTGTGTGTTGAGATGACATGTGTCACCATGTCCACCTTAACCAGGGTATTGGAAGAAAGGAAGGCAAATGGAGACCAACCTGCTCTATAGAGCAAGATCTTTTCTCAAAAACAACTTAAACAACCAGGGCTGGGCGTGGTAGCGCACGCCTTGAATCCCAGCCCTTGGGAGGCAGAAGCAGGTGAATCTCTGAGTTTGAAGCCAGTCCAGTCTACAGGGTGAGTTCCAGGACAGCTAGAGGTATGTAACTGAAACCCTGTCTCAAACAAGCACAATATGGTGGCGTGTGCCAGGGGCTGGAAGCTGTGGGGTCAGTACCACATGAGGCCAGTTTGGGCTCCACAGAGACCCTCTACCATGCACAGATAAAACCACCTCCCGTCTGAGCTCTGCAGGATTCTCTGGCCTTGCGCCCATGACTGTGCCTGCTAGTTTTCAGCATGTGTGCTTCCCACCAAAGCTGAGCTACGGCAGCTGCCGTTCCGAGTGATAACCTAGGCGGCGCAGCAAGGAGACCTTAGGCCAGTCATTTCAGATGGACACCCAGCCCCCAAAGCCATCGACATGCACAGAGTAGTTTCTGTGTGTTGTGAAATGACACCATCCTGCTATTGCATGGAGCCCAAACAGCCCTTGGCCCCCAGAGCAGAAGGGCGGCAATTTGTTCATCCCGGTTCCTCCATTCCAACACTCACAAGCAGAATCCTATGACATCTGACTTATTCGCCCTGCATGTCTGCCAGCAGCTGCCACTCCACAACTCCTGTGACAACTGCCTTGATTATATATATTTTGTAAATTACAGTTCTTCTTGTGTTTCACTTCCAAATGGTTCTACAATACTCAACTGCCCTTGCACTGTCACAAGCGACAGCTAGTCACTCTTGTCTCTACAACATAAATAGTCCAGAAGCAAAATACCCACGTTATATGCTCACCAAAACTTATATGCATTTCATTTTTTATTACCAATCAAAAATAAATTCCATATATCGTTTAGCAAATATTATCATTGTTTTTGTGACAAAAGACACAAGAGTCATAACAACAAAACTCCCCGAGAGTCAAACTCATAACAATGCCAAATAAATCACAAAAATATACAAATTAAAATCTTAATGCAAAATAAATAGGAGTCATCTGCTATGGCGGCTGTGACTTGCCTGCCTACTTGGATGCCGTCTGCGGAGTCCTCCTCTGCTGGGAAGACGTGCAGACTGGGCCAGTTCCAGGGTATGGCTCTGCCCAGGAACTAGAGGTTGGAAGAGGAAGTGAAAAATTGCACTGGGAGGAGGAAGTCATCAGACCAGTAATATTTGGAAATAATTATGACCCTCCGCAAGAAGTGATTCTAAATGAGGAGGGGAGGGTGGGACGGGGCCTGTCGGTGGTGACTGTGTATGCAGAGAGGTAGCTGTGGAAGTGTGCGCACCTGCTACATTTGCCTCACACCCACCACATGGTTTTGCTCTACCTGGCACTCTCTCAGGGACACAGCTAGGCACCTCGTCTAGACCCGGGAGCACACTGCACCTATAGAGAACTAGGGTCTCTTAAGGAACTAGGGGTCTGATGTCTTTTTCCCTTATCATTGAAAGCTGCCATCTCCAGGCTTTTCAGAGTAAATTCTGTGAGTGGAAGAGACCCCAGATTGGCCAGGGGTATAGGACACCCTGGTGCATCCTGGGAGTTAGGATTCTCTGGGTACACGGACAGCAGAGTACATGGGGTGACAGGACTCCACTGGCTGAGGAAAGGTGTAAATGAATAAACACCGACGGCCCATGCTCCCACTGGCCGGTGCTTCTGATCGCCTGGCTCATACTCCAGCTCCATTCGTCCCAACAATAGATGTGGCCCTTGGTCCTACAGTCTCCCTACAATAGTAGTGTGCTCTGTCCCACGGCCTCATTCCACTCAGGTTTCCCAGGTGGCTCTGGGGTAGGCCTGCTCTGCAGTACCAACAGCTTCAGCTCAACTTATCATGGCCCTCCTGTAGCGTAGTCCTCAGGCAGAGGGAACTGAGCTACCTGCTGCATGCCATCAGGGGAAATGAGCTCAGGTGGCCCTCATCCAGCTATGCAGGCAAGGACACAATGACCCAGCTTGGGTGGCTTTTAGTCCTCAGAGGGACCAGGACAGTGATAAGAATGGGGAGTCAGGAAAGAAACCTTCCTTGGTGGACTGCTAAGTCCTGACTCTTCTTGCAGGTGAGTGGGTGGGACTAACTGCTGACACAGACCTACCTATCGTTAGACTCAACCTGAAACCACAAGGAGTGACAACGAGTCACCTCTAATGTCGATGCTCTCCCCTCTGAGAGAACCTTTGGTAAGAGTGAAGCCATAGCCAGGAAGCAGATAAGCAACTATAGAGCCCAAGGTCACGCCTAACTCTCGGAGCCAGACCCTCCCGGGAGAAAACTGTCCAAAGGTGTGGCTGAAAGCCAGGGCCGGGTTCTCGGCCGAGTCCCGCCTCTCCAGGAGAGGCCCTGGGCAGGACTCTAGGAGATCACCGCATCCAGCAGTTAACAAAGGCAGATATGTTTGTTCCTCTCCGATGCCGATGCCGGGGTCATCACGTCCCTGATCCGTTGCTCAGCACTCCTCTATGACCTCAGCTCTTGGATCCCACGATTGATGTCATTATCACCTGGATCCCTGCTTCCTCCCAGGAACACCCTCCTGTGGGCTCCAGGCCCCCACTGCTGCAGAAGATTGCCTCCTAGAGCGACAGACACAGGCTGCAAGGCTGGAAACAGGTTATGGCTATTGCTTCCTGGGGTGAGGAACCCTCCTCCCCTTTTAAAGTTTGTGGGGATTCTTGAAAAAAAAATTTTTTTTTACATAAAGTTTCTTAACCCTGTCTTCCCTTCCCCAAATGATATTTTAAAAGAGGAGCAATGAGCCTAGCTTAAAACTTCTCTCAGTGTTTTAAAAAAAACAAAACAAAACAAAAAAACCCAACAGCCTTTTCTCAGTAGCTGGGCTGGGCAGGCATCACATCAGAGCTGTTCAGAGGTCCCCATCTGCAGCCAGAGCCCCTGGACAGGGATATCTGGTTGCTCAGTCACGCAGGATATCTACCTGCACCCCTTCTAGCCTAACAGGCTCCCTGACTTCATGTGGGCCCACTGGGGAGGCCCCCGCAGGGTGAGCGGGAGTCCCCGGGCCCTCCTGTCAGATGGCGCCCTCTTGGGAGGCTCTGTGCAGCAACGAGTTGCGTTCATTGAGAAGAGTTGTGGTCTCGTCCACCACAGGCAGCTCAGGCCTCTCAGTAAAGTTCTCTGAGCAGGTGGCACAGCCATCCAAGGCGAGCTGGGGGCTGTTGTCCATGCGGGAGGCCATCAGCCCATTCTGGTATTGCTGTCTTGTGATCTGCAGAGGACGGAGGAGAAGAGAGAGAAAAGGACGAGTGTGAGATGTGAAGCCCCGGCTAGACCAGACCAGGAGAGATGTGACCAGGTGGGGCCGTCCAAAAGAGCAGAAAGGAAAACTTTTCTTTCTAGGGGCCAGCAGAGGGATCAGTAGGTAAACATACCTGCCACACAGGCTTGGGCACCCGAGTTCAATCCCCAGAACCCACATAAAAGTGAACAGAGAAAACTCTGTTTTTTGTCTTTTCACTTACCTACCTATTCTCTCTCTCTCTCTCTCTCTCTCTCTCTCTCTCTCTCTCTCTCTCTCTCTCACACACACACACACACACACACACACACTCGGATATCCGCCACCATCGTTATCGCCATCAGCAAATTGTCATGGGCCAGGCATGATGGTAAATGTCTGTAATCCCAGCACTCAGGAGGCTGCCGCAGGTGGTTTTCAGAGCCTGTGGCCAGCATAGACTATACAGTCACACTGTGTCTCAAGAAAACAAAAGCACAAAACAAGAGGGGCTAGGAACGTAGTTCTGTGGTGCAGTGTTGGCCTGGCGTGGAAGAGACTCAGGTCTGGAGTGACCACACTGGCTCCAGAACAGAGCCACGTAAATGCGTGAGGCCGGCTGGCAGATGTGGGAGACTGAGAAGCACTTACCTTAATGTACTGCAGGTCTGTGAGCGCCCGCACACTGAAGTCAGAGACATACTGGCCCAGAATGCAGCTGCCAAACTGGTTGCTGCCTGCCAGGGAGGAGGGTGTCAAGTCTGTGTTGCGGTCCGGGTAACTGAGGGAGGCTGAGCGGCTGAGTGGAGTTGGGTGGGCTGGGGACCGGTCTGTGGGGACAGCAGACAATCAGCACAGAGCCTGCCCTAGGGCCTACTCGAGCTCCTCGCCCGACCTTGGTCGTGGATGTTAGGGACTCCCACTGTGTTCCGCACAGAACAGGTCACAGTTCTCAGGGGCAGACAGGAGTACACACACAGAAGCTCTTCCTGCACAGGGTCAGCAAGTTATTGTGCTTAAACGTGTCACATAATAAGTATTAAGAATGCCACCCAAGCAAACCAACCAGAAAATGAAACCAAGACAACGGTTATGGCCTCAAAACCCCTCATTAGTCAAGATGACAATGATTTCCCACACAACAGACAAACCGTCCTGGTCTAACGCCAACTTACACAAAATGACCCTGCCTTAAAAAAAGAAAGACCAGGAGACGGGCTCACTTGGTTAAGAGAGCTTGCTGCATACTCTGAGGATGGACGCTCAGATCCCAGAAGCCATGCATGCATAAGGTCTCATGCCCCGCCAACATCATCAAGAGATCTGATAAATTCTGGCTTCGACATAGAAGTGCATATATACTCATGCAGACACACATGAATGAAAAAGTAAAACAATATTTAAAAATTGAGCAAGGGTTTCTCTGTGTAGTCTTGGCTGTCCAAGAACTCACTCTGTAGACTAAGCTAGCCTCAAACTCACAAAGAACTACCTGTCTCTGTCTCCTGAGTGCTGGGATTAATCCTTTAAAGGTGTGTACCATCACTACCCAGCTAAGTAAAATAAATTTTAAACCTTTTTTTGAAGCAAGGTCTCATTACACAGCACAAGTTGGTCTCTGATTCACAATTTTCCCATCTACTGCCCAAGCGTTGAGATTATAGGCACACAGTACCATAACTCCCTTAAACTGTATACTAAACAAAATACATGTATTAAAATGAACAGCTGACTTGCCCATGCCTGTAATCCCATTTTAGACTAGCCTCAGGTAGTCTAACCTTGTCTCAAGGAAAAGAAGCCATACAGCTTGCACCCTCATTATGACTCCTACCCTGGCAACATGACACCTGTCAAAGGCGTGGTCTATGTGTAACCCCAACCCTGGAATGGGGTAACTGGCCCTTGTCCCAGAAAGCCAGAGGCTCCAGAGGCAGCATAGACCTCTCTACCCAGGCAAGGGCAGTGACTGGAGTCCAAAGGAAGAACAAAGAAACCGACGCACTGAGCGATTCCATCCCTGGCTCTTAGCACTGAGAACGTTTGTACACTGGCGTGCACAGAGACACTAACTCTGAAGATTGAGGGAGTTTGCTTGGAGCAGACTGGAGTGGGCTCATCTGCTCTGCTCTAAGTAGCTATGAAGTTACTGACCACTGAGTTAGCTGCACCACAGCAGGGACAGAATGTTGGCCCCACTGACTCAATGGACCAATACAGCCTTTATCAAAGAAAGACTATGCAGGCGCCTACATGTAGCTTTGATTGTCCGTTAGAAAAAACTAGGAGTAAGAACCAGAAGGTCGCTGGAAGACCATGTGCAGGAGCAAATGTAAAGAGAAACTCTGCTTAGGTTACAGGGAGAAAAGGAATACTGGCATTATTACCTAATATTTTCACACTCACCACCAAGCCTAATGACCTGAATTCCATCCCCTGGACCACAGGGTGGAAGGAGAGAACCAACTCCCCATTGTCCTCTGACCATCCACGTGCACCTGTGCATGCTTGCTTGCACACATATACATGCAAATATTTGTAACAAATTTAAAAAAAAATTCAAAGTATTTGAATGACAAGATGTTCTTTAGTTTTTTTTTTAAGATGTATTTATTATTATATGTAAGTACACTGTTGCTGTCTTCAGACACACCAGAAGAGGGCGTCGGATCTCATTACGGGTAGTTGGGAGCCACCATGTGGTTGCTGGGAATTGAATTCAGGATCTTTGGAAGAGCAGTCAGTGCTCTTAACCGCTGATCAGTCTCTCCAGTCCGATGTTCTTTAGTTGATACCAACACAACAACAGTTGAATTTGTTTAACTACTGTGCTGGGATCAAACCTTGGGCCTAGAACACACTAGTCAAAAGCTCTATCATTGCCGGGCAGTTGTGGTGCAAGCCTTTAATCCCAGCACTTGGGAGGCAGAGACAGGTGGATCTCTGAGTTCAAGGCCAGCCTGGTCTAGAGAGTGAGTTCTAGGATAGTCAGGGCTACACAGAGAAACCCTGTCTCGAAAAACAACAACAACAAAAAGTAAAAAAAAAAAAAAAAAAGAAATGAGCATTGTAAGGTGGCATGTGGCTGCTGGGACCTGGACCTGTGCAGTTAGCACTCTTCTCAACTATTGAGCATCTCTCCAGCCCAGATTTTTATTTTTTAAAGATTAAAAAAAATTACACAATTTGTGTATGAGTATTCTGTCTGCATGTACACCTGCAGGCCAGAAGAGGGCATCAGATCCCATTACAAATGGCTGAGCCACCATGTGGTTACTGGGAATTAAACTCAGGACCTCTGGAAGAGTAGTAACTACTGAGCCATCTCTCCAGTCCCTTTATGTTTACTTTTTAATTTGTGCATATGCATACTATGTGCACTCATGCAGGTCAGAGGGCAGCTCTCAGGAGCCAGCTGTCTCATTCCACATAGATTCTGGGGACGGAGCTCAAATTCCTTCCAAGTCTTCTCGCCTACCCCGATGGATTCAGGCTATGGGTGCATAAAGTCCTGGCCACCCATGAAACAAGAATAAGAAAAGGAGAAGGAGGGAGGCTGAAGTCGGTGAGTGACAACTAAGTCACCATTTTATTATGTTAAGACAGGGAGTCAGAAGAGTGTGGCATACTGGGAAACATTAAGGGAAAAATCCACACAATGAAAATAAAACTCAGGGCTGGAGCAATGGTGCAGCGGTTAAGGGCACTCACTGCTCTTCTGAAGGTCTTGAGTTCAAATCCCAGCATGCACACAGCAGCTCACAACTGTTGTCTCATGGTGTGCAGATGTACATGCAGGCAAAGTACCCATATACATAAAATTCATACATAAATAAAACTTTAAAAAAAACAGGGCTCAGTGGTTTAGAGCACTGGCTGTTCTTCTAGAGGTCCTGAGTTCAATTCCCAGAAACCACATGGTGGCTCACAACCATCTGTAATGGGATCCAGTGCCCTCTTCTGGTGTGTGTCTGAGGAGGGCTACAGTGTACTCATATAAAAATGAATAAATAAATCTTAAAAAAACAAGAATAAGAGCAATCAAGTTTAGTGATTAAAAACAAGAAAAAAGAAAAAGTAGAAATTGGGGGCTAGATGGCCAGGGACTTAGCTCAGTAGTAGAGAACTTGTCTAACATGTGTGAAGCTTTGGGTTATTACAGACAGACAGACAGACAGACAGAGAGAAGACAGACAGACAGACAGACAGACTGAGTGACTAGTCCTGAGTTGGTCCTGACCTGTACAGGGCTCATCAGCTTGGTCAGAATCTGGGGGTGACCGGCTCCTCTCCACATCCTTCGGGGTTGCATTGCTGCATGTGAGGACCCTCAAGCTCAATGTTTCTAACTGCTCCCATGATTCCCAGAGAGGCCAAGTCCAGGAACAGCACCCAGCATTTGGCTTTTTCCTGAAAAGCTGCTGGAGGGAATGTCCCCTTTTAGTTGTTCCAGAGAAAAGAGGGATATTACAGCTGGACTCCAGCCTTTTCTACATCCACTCTCCCTCTCACTGCCCCAAAGCTCTTTGAACTGGGGACAATGTTAGTCCCATGTTTCGAGTGAGAGGAAGACAGGGATAGGGTTCAGTTAAGAATAGTAGATACAGATTCAGAGGGTCGGGCTGACGGGGGCTGTCGCCTCACTCCTTAGGCTAGGAAGAAAGCCCGAGGAAGCTGGTGGGCTGGCGTGCCAACCTGCAGAGGCCAGTGAGCAGGTTGGAGCAGGCTGCTAGCCAGCTGGGCTTTGTTTCCTCCAGGCTGAGTGTGCTTGGTATGGAACAAACCTCCATTCTCAAGCCCGTCATCTGGGCAGTGCATGTGACTGTGTTTTTGCTGGGTAATGCTTTCTCCTGGACTGGTGGGCCTTCAAACAGGCCCCTCCAGGGCTGTGGCAGACCCATCCAGAAAGTGAACTCTAGGCCACGGAGAGACAATGCCTATCAAGAGTCAGGCTAGATCCTAAGTCCTCAGGTTCCTAAGGGAGCCATTAGTGCAGCTGCAGTACAAAGCTCTAGCAACAGGTGGCGCTGTGCATGTCTTCTAGCAAGCCCCATTACCTGAGAGCCAGGAGAGCAGGGAGTTCAGTTTGCCTGTTGAACACCCAGCCTGCACAGGAGGCGCTGGAGCAACAGAGGAGGAAATCAGTGACCAGGAGGGGGTCACAGGCCCCAGGAACAGGATGGAGAGTCAGATTTGATGGGTCAGGCTACTTCAAGCAGGGTAGGGTGGGAGTGGGACACAGTCTCATCTAAGGGACACACTTGGATGAGAAGAGTGCTGATGGTAAGAATAGACCAAGGAGCTGTATGCAGAAGGGCCTGGCTTCCAGCCACCCTTCATCAGCACTGGGAGCAGTCCCCCAAGCCCTTCTGAACAAGATCTCCCCAAACGTTAGCTGGTACCTACATTAAACATCAGCTGGTATCTACAATCTGAGCATCAGGAGGCTAAGACAGGAGGAAAAGGAATTCCAGGCCAGTTACAAAGTAAGGCCATTCCAAAAAACCAAAACTTCCCAAGCAACAAGGCAAGGATACCCTGGCAGGGGCAGGTCAGACATGACAGGCGCGGGCGAGGTGCATCTGCTCTAGAGCCCAGCTTGTTCGCCCTCAATCTTGACCCCAGGAGTCTGTAACACCCAGGTCATCCTAATGGAGGGCAGAGCGTGTGGATATTCACGGATGCCCTGGCCCCTGTGCTTTGGGAGCTTGTCAAAGGGACAAGCGTGGCACGGGAATCCCAAGAGCTACAGCTGACACTTCCTGGCATAGCCTGCTCTCGGCACCAAATGTGACTTTTATTCTTTTCCCTGCAGCAAGCTGGCACACCGTTACCAAGGTCAGAGTGCTCACACGGGGAAAAGCATGTTGGTGGTGGTGGTGGGGGGGAGCAGTGAGACTTGCTAGGATGTTGAGGTTCTACCCTTCCCTAAAATGACCTAGTACTAGAGGTCACTCTTGGGGGACCCAGCTCCCCATGCCTGCCCATACCTGACCAAAATGCAGTTGATGAGGCTCTGAGAAAGTCATCTACAACTTCCTCAGGCAAATCGGCTCTGCCGCCCAGCACCAGTCTACCCGACTCCCCAGGCCGCGGTCTCTGTCCCCCTCGCCTACCCGGATGCTTTAGTTCCGATTGATACTCCAGTGGCTCTCTACCGCTCCATCCTACCCTCACCACCATGTTTGCAGTCAAAGGCAGGTGGTCACCTTCAACTCATGAGCTGCCTTGTCCCCTGACCGTCCCTGACTGCAGTCTTTCCCATAGCAGCTGGTCCCCCTGCTACTGCAGGACACCCTCTGCTCCTCTCTTGCCCTCAGCCTTCCAACGGAAAGGAGGCCATTCTGTTCGCACAGACCTCGTGGCAACTCTGGCCCTTTCCGCCTCCCTCTGCTCTGAGCCATCCGGGGCCCTTCCTTTACAAGGGCCATAGGGCTCTGGGGACCTGGCCCACACTCACCTGAGGGTGCTGTGGACAGCGCCATGGTCCCATAGTACGAGAAGGCGCCCGTCTCAAACTTCATGTTCTCCTTGCCTGCCTCCACCTCCACCCTCCCCTGTAAGAACACAGGGTTAAGGTTAACACGGCCGGAGATGGTTTGAGGCCTGTGCGGCAACAGGAGAGGGCTAAAGCAAGGCAGAACACACAACAGAGAGGCACAAACGCTTGGCCACAGAGCCCTGCAGCATTCAAGGGCTTGACCTGTGGGCACAAGAATGGCTTCTTGGAGACGACGAACAAGCCGGAGCAAGCACATTCAAGGGTAGGCCGCACAGACCTCGTGGTTCATCAGAAGGCGAGGTGCAGGTGTGGGCAGGTGGGAGCGGCCTGCGCACCTTGGCCCCGGGTCTGAGGCTCACCTGCAGGATGAGGACAAAGCAATCAGCCGGCTTGTTCCTGGTGTACAGGTAGTGGTGGGGGCAGTATTTGTTGTGCTCGTCGAACTTGAGCTCCTGAATGACGTCGGGGTACTTGAGCAGCCGGAGCAGGATCTTCTCTGACATCAGAGAGGGGCTAAACTGCGGTACCTCTGCAGGAGAGAGACTTCACAGGCGCCTGGGACAGGCAGCTGACATCTAAGTGACCACAGCCCCTCTGTCCTAGGACGGCTTCTTCCCTGCGTGGGCATTTCTTCAGCCCGCACCTCCCCGGGAAGTACCACGCTTGGCTTCTGCTGCTTAGATGGCACCAGCAGCCTACGTGGCTCCTGTACTACAGTCATGACCTTTGGATGACTACTGAACTTATGTGTCTCCATTCTCTCATCAGGAAGGTAGGGACACGACCTCCCTGGGCGGTCTCATGTTTAAGTGGATACCACAGATAGAGCATTTAGATTCGTTCTTGGCTTGTGCATGTTAATTAAGTGTTCCTACAATTACTACTCTACATCATACCAGGGAAAAAAAGGGAAAGGGATTCACCCGCACCTCTAGCAAGGGAGCCGGAAGGGAGGCTGCAGCGTGAGTGGTAGGGTTTGTCTCAACTGTCACCCACGTCCTAAAGGTGCTTTAAATCAGAGGAGACGCGAGGAGTGCTGCTGAGGTCCATGTCAGTTCTGTAGGGACCAGCAGAGCAGAGGGAAGGTGGAGGCCCTACCTCAGGACAGGCGAGCAGGCCAGGGGGAGACAGCCTGGAGGGCCCAGGACTCTCTTGGATGTCTCAGTGCTTGCTCTGTAAACTAGCTAGATTGTGTCCGGAAGTCTGTGGCAGCCATGGAGAACATGGTGCTCTCTGTGGGAGGAAGGGGATACCCAGGCCCCTCCCTGTAAGGTGAGTGTGTCCCAGTACTCAGCGCTCTCTGTGGGAGGAGGGGGATACCCAGGCCCCTCCGAGGTGAGTGTGCCCCAGTACTCAGCGCTCTCTGTGGGAAGAATGGCCAGAGACCCAGGGTTACTCCCTCCATGACTATATTTGCTTCTACCCATGGCAGAAGGCTTCCCACTCTTACCTGTGGCCAGGAAGCGATGAGCAGCCAGAAGAAGCTGAGGTGAGATTTTCACTTTGAGTTCATTGTCAGTGTCCTTGAAGGCAGAGAAGTCACGCTTGTTTTTCATGGACACCCGTTTCCGGGTCCGATTGTCAGCTGTAAGAAGAAAGGTCTGGACCTGAACCCTAGTTCCCAGGCTTCTCTCCACACAGAGCAGCAGGCCCCAGGCAGGGAGGGCAGAGGAGGTTCAGCATTGTGCCCTTCTTCCCCACGGCCAATACAGGGCACCTAGCTGGCTACCAGACCTGACTCAGGGGCTCCGGGGCCTTCACACCCCTGCACTAAAGCCTCTCTACTGAGGGATACCAAACTTCAGAGATACAGTAGGACTCTGGGCCCATGGCGAGGGCTCAACTCACTGTACATGTCCGACTCATCCAGGATCTCAGACTTGATGATCTCCTCGATGACGTCCTCCAGGGTGACCAGGCCCAGCACCTCGTAGAAGGGGTCGCCCTCGCCCTCATTGTTCACCTTCTGCACGATGGCCAGGTGAGACTTGCCTGTGGGGACAGCACACCAGGTCAGGCATGAAGCAATGTCAACACGTTAGGCTTGAGTCACTGGGCGGTCATTGGAGTCGGCTTTCCTTTCCAGGTTGCTGATGCTTCTCCTACAAGCAGACGCTGCTCTATGAATAGGAGGACCCGCAGTGCTTGTAAAGGCCTTACATTAAGGACCTTTGTTTAAAGGATACAGAAACTGGGTATGGTGACTCACATCTGTTATCCAATACTCGGGAGGCAGAAACAGGAGAATTGCTGCAAGTTTGAGGCCATCCTGGGTTACACAACCAAACCCAGGCTTGCCTAGACTATATTTAAGCCCTTGTCACAAGAAGAAAAAAAAAAGATGGAGAGGAGGAAGAAGAAGAAGAGGAGAAGAAAGCCTAAGGAGGAGAGAAATGACAGACTCTGCCTGGTGCTACCTGCCAGGACTTCCGAGGCCTCCAGGAGGAGAGAAGCTATCGTACAAGACCATAGGAAACCCTTGGTCAGGGGCATGTATATGACAGCTGGACAGAGGGTCTAGCGGCTACCCACATGACAGACACCTTGGAGGTATGTAGCCCTAGGGAGCCACTGAACAGTCGGCCTTGCTCAATGCCAAAAATTCTTGACACTAGCCTTATAAAGACAGCTTGCCCACTGGGCCCTGCAGAAAGGTTCCTGGCTAAGAAGCCACCCAGAACCCTCTGCTGGGCTATCTCAGGCCCCCACACCGTGTGCTTTGCCAACGGGGCCTGCTTATCCTGGCAGAACCTTCCTTTCTCATAGAAGACGCTTCTGTTAAGGTCACCAATGACCTTCAATGGGAAGGTTTGATTATTAGAGGACCTGCTGGCCAGGGGTCCTTGCTCCCTCCTGGAGCCCCGATCCTGTTGGCAACAGACACTCCCCTGCTGTGTTCCTGGCCCAGGGCTTCTTCCTTTTCTCTAATCTCTAGTTTTGTTGTCTTGTTTTGTTTTTTTAATTAAAAAAAAAGTGTGTGTTTCCCCAGATGTATTATGTGTACCACGTGTACTCTCAGTGCCCCTGGAAGCCAGCAGAGGGTGTCAGATCTCCAGAACTGGACTGGAGTGAGTGACAGCCGTTGTGAACAGCCAGATTTTGTGCTCTGTTTTTGAAATAGGATGCACCACGTAGCTTGGGCCGACCTTGAACTCAGGATCCTCCAGACTTAGTTTTTAAGTGCTTAGATTAAGAGTGTGTAGAGAAGCCGGGCGGTGGTGGCGCACGCCTTTAATCCCAGCACTTGGGAGGCAGAGGCAGGAGGATTTCTGAGTTCAAGGCCAGCCTGGTCTACAAAGTGAGTTCCAGGACAGCCAGGGCTACACAGAGAAACCCTGTCTCGAAAAACCAAAAAAAAAAAAGAGTGTGTAGAGATGTGCCACTACCCCTGGCTCCTCCCTGAGCTCTCAGTGCTGGAGAGCTGTGTCCTTGCAGTTGGAACCTTGCCTAGTGACTTAATAGTTAAGTGTCAAGATATCTCAAATTAAAAAAAAAAAAAAGTTCTGTTTTTTTCAAGGCAGGGTCTCATGTAGCTGAACTTCCTGAAACTCCCTGTGAGGCTGAGGACCACCTTGACCCTCCCCCCACTACCTCCCAAGTGCAGGGATGACAGGCCTGCACCATCCTGCCCACATTAGAGAGTGCTTTGCCCCAACCCAAGGCTTTTGGCAGGTTAGGCAGGCACTCTAACGACTGTGCTATATTCCCAGACTCTAAGTAAAATTTTGTAGCCCTCTCCTGTGCCCTCAAATCTTCTATCCAACTGTAAGCTAAAAGCCTCAACACCTGGAACCTGACAGGGCTAGTTGCTAGCTCATGACCCCACAGTCTTTCTCTGTTCTGCTCAGGACAGCTCCATTTTTGTCCTTTCTGTCAAGCAGGTTCAGAGGCAGCAAGGGGTCTCGCCTCCTCTCATACTATTCCTCTTCATCTACTCAGCTGCAGAATAAAGAGAGGGAAGGAGAACAGAATGCAGACATGAGAAGAAGCCTGTCAGGGTTAGCAATTTTGGAGTTTCTGTACTGCCGATATACAATGGAAAGTAGACTACCAGATAGAGAGGACAGCAACGGGTTAACCATCACTGGCCACTGCTGCAACAGCAGCCTGCCAGCCTGGATGTGCCCACTGCTGCAACAGCAGCCGACTGTTACCAGGTAATCAGGCATTTCTGACTGGATTCGAAGCTTGCTCCAAAGGAGAGAATTCATGTCTGGTATAGTAAACCTGGTCAAAAGCCCACGTCTGGGGAGGTCATAGACCCCCAGGTGGAACTTAGTAGAGTTCTTTGGTTAAATGGTCACACTATCAAACTGCTTTCTAAATATTTGTTTATTATGTTTATACCCATAGATTTGTGCTGCTTCTCAGCTGTAGTCAGAGAAACGTTTTATAGTAGGCAGCAGATAATGGACAGATTCATTAACTGGTCAGAGTGCTGAAAGTGACTCTGACTGCCCAGCCCTAAATGGGTCAGCTGTAGCACTACTACCACAGCCCCGCAACACCCACCACAGCCCCAAAACACCCACCACAGCCCCACAACACCCACCACAGCCCCACAACACCCACCACAGTCCTACAAAACCCACCACAGCTCACAACACCCACTACAGCTCACAACACCCACCACAGCCTCACAACACCCACCACAACCCCACAACATCCACCACAGCCCCACAACACCCCACCACAACTCCACAACACCAACCACAGCTATTCACAACACCCCACCACTATCAACAACCAAGGCTTAAAGAAATTTGGGGTGGGAAGATGAACGGCTGCAGGATGGGGAGGAGAGCCGCACTGTGGACGTTACCTGGCCTACACATTCACGTGCTCACGCCAGCCCTCATTACCTGTGAAAGACTTGCACGAGACCAGGCAAGCAAAGCTGGGAAGTTGGATATGATTAAAATACATAGTACCTATGTGTGACATTTCAAAGACTAAACAAAGATATTTTATAAATATAACGAAGCACATGGTGGAAGAGCTGGGGATGCAGCTCAGTGGTAGAGAGCTTACCTAGCAGGCCAGGAGTTGCCACCCCAGCACATGAGACAGAACAAAACTAGAAATGCCAACCAAGACATAGTTTATAGTTTTCTTATGTGGATTGTAGCTCTCCTAGAGGAGTGTACTTTAATGAGCTACTTCACTTTGCTGTTTAGGATCACTCAGCTAGATAACAGGACTTGGGCTGTGGCTGAAATAAGAAATGAAGAGTATTTAAATGATACAGTTACAGCTGGAAATTCCACTTCTCAAAGAGGAAAGATAATAAGGTGCTAATATTTGGTTGGTCCATATATAATTGCTGGTACTTGGCTACTTTTGACCCAAAACAGCAGTTTTATATGGTGTAACCTGAGGATGGGCTTTCTCATTATTCTCTTTTCTATACAGACATGCCACATTTCTACAACTAACTATATGAATTTTATAATCAGAAGGAACACACAAACTAACTTTAAAAAAAGCGGCTCTGTGGCGGGGTGGGGGACTATCAAGATGGCTCAGTGCTAAGCACATTAGTTGCTCTGTCAGGACCGGCTGGCTCACAGAAACTATGGGACATTCGCCATCCTTTTCTGGCCTCCACAGGACCTGCATGTATGTGCATATGCTCACACACTGATGCATACACACAAACACATAAAAGATAAATAAAAAGCAAGACAGCATTCTAAGGTCTGCAAGATGGCTGGGTGGGTAAGGGTGTGGCCCAGCCTGAGGCCTGAGTTTAATACAGAGAACTCAGCAGGTGGAGAGAACAGACAGCAAGCCAAAGTTACTCTCTGACATATGACATAGCATGCACTTGCCCACATACATGGAAATAAAACGAAGTGCAATGAAATACTGTTAAAACATTCTAATACTGCCCCTCCTGGCATCCTACAGTGCCAGCACCGTTTGAAAGGGGACAGTTGGGTGGGAGGGACCACAGGAAAGAGGCACCCTGGAATCCTGGATGTCCTTGGTGTATCAGGTCCTACCTTGAGGCAAGCTTGCCCACTCTACCCTTTACTGACCTTTGTCCCAGAACTAGCCAGGAGGAACCTTACCCTCCCCAGCCAGTCGTAGGTGAATTTCCACTCCCCCAACCCCACCCCACACCTGTCATGGCCCTGGTTCACATGGAAAGCTGCAGACAAAGGGAGAAAGGACCTATAACCCGAGTCCCTCGGCGATACCCTCTGCTTCCAGCTTTCCCACATTGCATCTGGTTTTGTTTTGTTTGGTTTTCTGAGACAGGGTCTCATGTAGACCAAGCTAACCTTGAATTCACTATGTAGCTTATGATGACCTTGAACTTCTCATCCTCCTGCCTTCCTTCCCAAATGCTGGGCTTACATAAGTGTGCCACCATCCCCAGCTTGTGGCACATCTGTCATCTCTGCCCAAGCTCACATGCCATCCCAGCAAACCCTGAAGGCTTCCTTATACCCAGGTGCTCCAAACCCTAATCCAGAATTTAAAAGGAGGTCCCCAGAGCCCTAGAAGGCCAGAACCCCACCCTGCATGACACTTATTTTTAGCAAACTGCCATTTCTTCCTCCCTCCCATAAAAAAAATCACAATCCATCAAAGACTATAGGGAAATATGTTACTGGGTTCTGGGTTTCAAAGTCCAAAGGGCCCCCATCAGTCCAGCTACTTTTCTCCCTGGGAAGAAACAAGGCCCGGATCAGACAAGGGATCTTACGATCAGAGATGGTGCTATCATTGGTGACCTCCTCATTGGGTCACCCAATAAGAAAAAACCCCAAGTTCCCACAACAGGTCCTGGGTGTTGACTTGGTGACTGGCCACCATGGCCTTGGGTCACTGGTCTGCATATGGCTGGACACTCTCATTTCCTGGCAACCAGCTCCTTTTCCTCCCTTTGCCCAGGCCTGAGCAGGATTAAGCTGGCTATTAATAGTGCTGACCTCAGCCAGCAGGAGGAGCAGCCGCCCTTCCCAGCGTGAAGGGGTGGGAGAGGCATGACCCAGAGTGGGGCAAACTCCTTGCCTTCCAGCCTGGAAGACTGGGACCATTCATCCATTATCTTAGCTTCATCTACGTGGTGACCATTCTCCTTCCAGGCCAGGCAAATGACCTGGCAGAAGCTAGGAGACCAAAAGGCTGTGGTTGCCGGGTAGACTGTACCCATGTGCACTGTGCTCAGTCATCCTGGGTTTCCAAGGCTGCAGGAAGGCAGTGCGAGGCTGGGAGATGGCACTGCAGCAAGCACAGGGGCACAAGTGTGAGTCTATGTAAAATAATTATAACTAATCCTAATAAGTAATAAACAAAAAAGTGGGGTTGCTGAGCACGGAGCCACTGCAGCCACATGAGTGGGCAGGAGAGGGAGAGGCGTGGCCACACTCTGTTTCCCCAGAGAACAGACAAGAGAATCAGTCACCCAACTGCCCAGGAGCCCAGGCTGTACCACAGGCTATGGGAGCTCAGGAGCAAGCTGTAGTTTCACATAAAGGTCTTCAGTTCATAACCCTCTCACCTTAACCATTCAAACATTAGAGATCACTATATCCACAGCTTGGGGCTAGCCTGAGATACCCATGCCAAGACAGAAACTTGCCAGTCACAACAGAAAGGAATACTAAAAGAAACCCTTAATTAAGTAAAATTAATTCAAATTAATGTTACTTATACACTGTCACAGGATTTTCCCTATTCAATTACATGGGGGGGGGGAAGGGAGGCGGAGCTAAGAGTTGTTTGGGGGAGCGGGGATGGGGTGGGGAGTGTTGTCTGAGAGGAAGGGAGGGAAAGGACATGGCTGCTGACGTGTACCCGAGTGACGTTTTCCAGTCACAAGTAGCTATAATTTCTATAAGCAATAATGTTAGAAATATTGGCATAAACCTTTTATCATTATCAATTGACTCTGAAATTACTGTATTGGCATCTTGTAAATTGTGATTTTATTGATATATAAATCTGATTGGTTAATTAAACTTTAAGAGTCTTGATTCTACCGGGTAATTAGGTATTGAGATGGCTGATTGTGGGGTGTGTGGGGTGTTGTGTGTAAGCGAGAGAAACTCAGGGCCCCGCTAGAGAGATGGCCCTGCAGGGGCTGGAGAGTTGGCGGGTTGATCCTTTTAATATTTCCCGCAACATTACACCTTAATAATTTCACTTATTATTGCTATGTGTGTGTGTTGGGGGTGGAGAGGATATACCACAGTGCATGTAGGAGGTTGGAGGATAACTCTGTGGAATTGGTTCTCTTTCCATATTTATGTGGGTTCTAGGGTTCTACCTCAGGTAGGTCAGACTTGTAAAACAAGAGCCTTTACCCTCTGAGTCATCTCACACACCCAACTCTTCTTTTCTTTTCTTTTTTTTTTTCTTTCTTTTTTTGGTTTTTTTGAGACAGGGTTTCTCTGTGTAGCCCTGGCTGTCCTGGAACTCACTCTGTAGACCAGGCTGGCCTTAAATTCAGAAATCCACCTGCCTCTGCCTCCCAAGTGCTGGGATTAAAGGCGTGTGCCACCACTGCCCAGCCCAACTCTTATTTTCAATATGAGGGTTTCATTATGGTGCCCAGACTTCTCTCAAACTCTTGGGTTCCTGGAATCATGTAATCCTCTTACCTTGGCCTCTCCCATAGGCACTTGCTGCCATGCCTAGTAATAAAGGCCACTGTGACTACATAGCGTGCTGTACTGGGCAAACCAATGAAAGAGTTCAGAAATAAAGTCCAGCACTTGGAAGGTGGAGGCAGCCTAGGCTACAGTGAGCTTCAGGCCAACCAAGCTGACCTCACTTTTAAAACCAAGAAAATAAAACCTCCAGTTGGCACACCCCCTTGTGTGTGTGTGTGATATCAGATTACAAATCTGACATTTGAATCAAAAGAAAAAAGAGACTATTCACTGAGGGGTATTGGGCTAACTAGGTCATATCACTGCAAGTCTTTATAAACCAATTAGAAAAATCACAAGTCTATTTTGTGTTTAGCCACTGAGCCATCTCTTTGCCCACCCCACCCCCTTTTTTTTGAGACAGGGTCTCCATCTGTACCTCATGGTAGCCTGAAACTTTATAGCCTAGGCTGGCCTGAAATTCACTGCAATTCTCCCGCCTACAAGCTTAATTTTAAATACAAATATAATAAATACAAATTAATCCAAGGAAATGCAAATTACCTTGGGTTTTTAAATTTACCTATCAGTCTGTTGCTTTGTTTTGGCAGTGCTAGGGACCCAACTCAGTAAACTACAGGAGGGGTGGTGTTTCAATTTATCAGATCAGTACTCGGCATTAACAGAACTGATCACTGCTGATAGGAGTTTAAAAGTTTTCTTCAGGAACATGGCAGCATATATTAAAATGTTCAATGTGTTAAGACCTTGGGCTCAGTCCTTTCTTCCACTCCTAGGAAGTGACTTACTACCAAGGAAATACCCATATAGTGTGCAAGGTGTAGTCAGGAAGATCCAACCAATATTTATAACACAGAATTGCGGCTACTATAAAGGATGACTCAGGCCTACATTTATTGGCGGAACCAGTGATTCATGGTATGCACAAAACAAAATAAACATTATAAGCATGACAGAAGCTGGGTGTGGTGACACATGCCTGCGATTTCAGCACTGGGGCAGGAGGATCACCACAAGTTCAAGACCAGGCTGGACTACAGAGTAAGTCTGAGGTCAGGCTGGACGACATAGTGAGACTGGCTCAGACCAGCCAACCCGGGCAGCAAGGAGAAGCAGCACCGGAAGAGTGATCGCTCTGCTTCGAGGTGCAGAAACAGCATTGTATATGGGCATTTTGTCTACTGTCTGCCTTCTCACACTTACAGGAAAATAGGAGAGGGGCACTTTCTCAGAAAGCCACAGAAAGCAAGGCAGCTTCTTCCTGATTATCTCAGGCAAGACACCAAAGACCACCTCCACACTAAGTAAACAGGACTGGGCACACTTTAATCCCAGCACTTGGAAGGCAGAGACAGGAGGACCACCATGATTTCAAGGCCAGCTTCATCTACATATTCAGTCCTAGGCTATACAGGACTGAATGGCACAGGGAGACCCTGTGGTTTCAAAAAACCAACCATACCAAAAGAAATACTGCCTGCCCCTTTCTGAGCCAGGGTCCCAGAGTCCCACCCACTCAAGCCACCCAGTATGCTACTGATAAACACCAGCCTCCTTCCTGACTGGGACAGACATGGATTATGGCCAAGCTTTTTGTATTGTGAATAATGCTACAGTAAAAATCTCTGTTTAAGCATGTATTACTTGACTCAGAAACAACTCCCAGGACAGAGGGTTCTGACTCTGTCAATCCTGACATCAGTGGTGAAGCTAATGTGATCTCCACATTCCCTTATCAGCAGGAGTCCTAGCTTCACTCTTCCTAGCAAATGTCAGGGTGGCCTTGCTGGTTCATTCCTCTAGCATAGGCTGCTCTTCCAGAGGTTCTGAGTTCAATTTCCAGCAACCACATGGTGGCTCACAACCATCTGTAATGGGATCTGATGCTCTCTTCTGGTGTGCCTGAAGACAGCTATATTGTACTCATATACATAAAATAAATAAATAAATCTTAAAAAAAAAAGTTGTGTGTCGGTATGCCTGTCTTAGATGTTTTTAATCTTTTTGTTGTTTGTTTTTTTGAGACAGGGTTTCTCTCTATAGTTCTGGCTGTCCTGAAACTTGCTTTGTAGACCAGGTTGCCTGAAACTCACTTCTGCTTCCCAAGTGCTAGGATTAAAGGCATGAGCCACCATGCCAGGCTATGTATTTTAATCTTTAAAAAATATTTATTGATTTTATATGTGTGGGTATTTTGTTTACATGCATATCTGTACATGTACCTGTGCGCATGTACATGTACTATGCGCATCCAGTGCCCTTGAATCCCAGAAAAGGGCATCAGATCCATTGAGCCGGAAATATAGGCAGTTGTGAACTATCCTATAGGTTCTCCCATCCAAACCCAGGTCCTATGCAAGAGCAAGGACTCTTAACTGCTGAGCCATCTCTCCAGCTCCAGGTTTTTTATTTTGTTTTTTAAAGGTCATAAATGACAAAGGGAAAACAAATGGAGTAAAGAAAAAGAAGACAGAAATGTTGGCTGATGTCAGCCTCAAGGGGAAGAGAGAGAGTGAGTGGCCACTGTGACCTACTTGCCAAAAACAAAGATGTATGTACATATGTATGTATGAAAGGCAGTGAAAGGGCTTCCTGGAGACAACATAGTGCACAGACTGCAGGGTCAGGCCTACCTGAAACCTGTCAGTACCAGTTTTGTTTACATTTAGGTCCCAGTCCAAAATAAGTAAATTTCTCTTTTGTTTGCACAAAGCGCGACTGTGGGACCTGTCCAGATCTGCCTGCTCATGGGTGGTAGTGGTGGTGGTGGGGGGTGTCTGTGCATTCTGCTCCCCCCGCCAGCCCCTCAGAGGGAACACACAGGGGTGCCCTGTACTTCAAGTCAGACAAATACTCACCAAGCAGACAGAGATTGAAGGTGCTGTGCCTCCTGGAAGGTAATGGCAGGGAACATGACTAGAAAGGCTATGGGCTACAGCTGCTGAGATAAGAACACTGCACTTCCAGATGTCCTGAGTTCGATTCCCACCAACCTCATGGTGGTTCACAACCATCTGTAATGAGGTCTGATGCACTCTTCTGGTGTATGTCTGAAAGCTACAGTGTACTCATATAAATAAAAATAAATAAATCTTTAAAGAAAGAAAGAATGAAAGAAAAACAAATTTAAGTATGGTGACTTCATCTTCTTTAAAAGTTATATTGGGCTGGTGAGATGGCTCAGTGGGTAGAAGGGCCCTACACTGAGTTTGATCTCTTGGCTACATGGTAGGAGAGAACCTCTGGGCAGTGGTGGTACACGCCTTTAATCCCAGCATTTGGGAGGCAGAGGCAGGCGGATTTCTGAGTTCGAGGCCAGCCTGGTCTACAGAGTGAGTTCTAGGACAGCCTCAAATGTGTGTATATACACATACTAAATAAATAAATAAATAAATAAAATGGAAAATCATTCTTGTTTTATGAAATGTATTATCAAAATAGTACCTGTACATATATACTATTTGAGAGAGCAGAGATACAAACTAAAAACACCTCTTGTGAATAGGGTGTCCATTAGAAAGATTGGAAAACCCCTGAGGAATAGTTCAATAGTCTCAGTTCTTCAGGACTGCTAGGAAGATTACTTAAACCCAGGATGAACAACAAAGTGGGGTCCATTGCCCAAAAGGAATAGGACTGGGGCTAGTAAGATGGCGCAGCAGATAAAAGCACTTGTCATCAAGCTTATGACCTGAGTTCAATCCCCAGCCTGGAATCCACATGGTAGGAGGAAAGAACTAACTCAAGCAAGTTGACTCCTGACCTCGACACCTGTGCTGCAGTTCTCTCCCCACCCACCGTCCCTCTTAATAAAATTTGATTAACAGAAATCACAGTCCCATAAAGATGGCCATGCCTCAGTTACCCCTTTGCATAGCAGACACATCACAGCCTTAGTTCAACCTTCTCTCCAGAAGTCTGTCCCCACAGTTACTGAGAAGGGTCCCAGGAAGCATGGCTTTGTCTCCTACTACAGACCTCGACCTTGAACTTCACCAGAGAAGCCACATCCAGGGTCCTTCTGCAAGGACAGGCTGTGTGCTCCGTTCCAACCCTCAGCTCCAGGGGCGGAGCTGTGGACAGAGAGGAGACCCTGGGCCTGCCTCCCACCCCAGGGACAAGCTCGCGCTTCTCATTTCCATGTCCTTTATTATGGGAAATAGTAAACACATCCAAATGTAGAGGTAATGACATAATCACAGCCTCATCTCCTTTAAACACTTAACCGCCCTTGGCCAGTCTTGCTTCCTCTCTCTCTGCCCCACTTGCTTTACTGGATTTTTTTTTTTTGAAGTAAAGCCCAGACTTTATCTGTAAACATCTATAAAATTATACCTACAGATATCCATATATCTAATATTTCAATTTGTATCTCCAAAGGACTTTCTGGAGACAGAGTTTTGCCCAGGCTGGCCTTAAATTTGCTATGTATCTTAGATTCCTAGTGCTGTGATAATGACCATGACAAAAAAAAAAAAAAGGGCGGTGGTGGCGCAGGCCTTTAATCCCAGCACTTGGGAGGCAGAGGAAGGAGGATTTCTGAGTTCGAGGCCAGCCTGGTCTACAGAGTGAGTTCCAGGACAGCCAAGGCTACACAGAGAATCCCTGTCTCGAAAAACCAAAAAAAAAAAAAAAAAGGCAATTTGAAAAGGAAAGGATTTCTGCTGCTTACACAGCCCAAGACACACTCAGTGAGGACAGTCAAGATGGAAACTCAGGGCAGGAGCCTGAGAGCAGGAACTAAGGCCGTGGGCAGTGCTGGCTTCTCCTCATGGCTGTACCCAGGACCTCCTGTCCAGGGATGGTACCACCCGCAATGGGCTGGGCCCTCCCCCATCAATCAAGAAGAGGCCTACAGGCCTGCCTGTGGGTAAACCTTAGCGGAGGTCTTTTCTCAATTGAGGTTCCTGTTCCTCAGAAGACTCTGGCCAGTCAAGTTGACACAAACTAACCAGCTCCCACCCTTCTTGCCTCTGACTACTTGTACAAAGAGATTTTTCTTTCTTAAGATGAGGTTTCATGTAGCCAGGCTGACCTCAGACTCTCTATGTAGCTGAGGATAACTTGGGATTTCTGATCTTCCTTCCTCTACCTCTTGCGTACAGGGATCACAGGCATAAAACACCACACTAAGCGTACGGAGTACTGGGAATCAAAATCAAGGGCCTTAGGTATGCAAAGCAAACACTCTACCAACTAATCTTCATTCCCAACCCCCACATGTCCTGTTAGGAGTAAACAATATTACCATACATGCATATACATACATAGAAACACATATACACATACACACATGGTAATATTATATAAATACACATATACAAATACATATTTATTTTTAAAATACCTTCACTCCCCCCACAAAATTACAGTTAGCTGTAGTTATTCTGGAAAGGTAAGCATATATATCTATGGTTTTAAGACGGGATCTCTACACAGCCCTAGCAGTCCTGAAACTATGTAAACCAGGCTGGCCTCAAACTCATCATCTCTGCCTCCTGCAAGTTGGGATTAAAGGCGTATGCCACCACTCTTGGATATGCAGATATATATATCCAGGAATGTTCGACATTTTTCCATTGACAGTGGAGGACTCGAGGGAAGAAAGAGAGTTTATAATCTTGCCTTGCTGGAGCGTAGTTTAACAGCAAACCACATGCCTAAGTACTTAGTAGCTTGGATTTAACCCCTAGCACTGGAAAATATGCCTACCTTTCCAGGATAACTACAGCTAATTGCAATTTTTTGGGAGTGGGGTTGTTTTAAAATGAATATGAGAATGCCCAGCATGACGCCACAGACCCACACCCCAGCACAGGGAAGCATATCAGGCGAATCGTGAGTTCTGGGACGAGCGGAAGTAATAGCAGAGCAAGAGTCAGTCTCAAAAAAACGAGACCTCTGTCTACACAGGTGACAAGCCACAGTATTTTCGGGGCTTTGTTTGTTACTTTTAAAATACTTCACATTCTTTTTATTTCCTGTGTCATTATATTTTTATTGAGCCAGATGTGAATCTGAGATACATAAATTCTCTGAACACCTCCCCCACCCCAATCTTCCTTTTTCAGGGCTGGGTACTACATCCAGGGCCACAATCTTCTTAGCCTAGCTTTCTGCCACTGAGTTGGTCTCATATTTCATTAGGCATAGGTGCGTAACTGTGCCTTCCCCTCTGGTATCACAGGGAAACGTGTGTGTGTGTGTGTGTGTGTGTGTGTGTGTAAAATTGACTATATCTCCATGTGTTTAAGATAGACATCCAGGACAGGTTCTTTAAATATTTCTGAGATTATCTAACATAGACTCAGTTCACATCTAAGGTATCTTGGCGGGACGGTTAAGGACAGTTAGAAGAACTCACAAGAGACTTAAGAATCCAAAGCCAGGCACAAGGACTAAAACACAGAACTTGACCCACTGGTCACGGTGGAGGGAAAGAGAGAAGAGTCTGAGTGTCCAGCTCAGGTGCTGACCTGGCTGACCATCTGGTGTTTGGTGCAGGCTCTCTGCACAGGAAGAGTGTGTGTGCGGCAGGGCGCTGCCAGGGATTCCAGGAGTACACCAGACCAACACCACCAGGCAGCCTCCTTTTGGGCTCCTCCCCTCCCAGCAAACTGCCTCTGCCTTTCCACCCAGCTCTCTTGTTTCAGGAGCCCCTGTGCCTTGTCTGGGGAAACAGAGCTAGAAGTAGTGTGTGCTGCCTCGCTTCTGACCCAGCAGTACCCGGCAAGAAGGAGCCCTTTCTCCATCCGGCCATTGCTTCTTTGCCGTAGGAGGTTCCTATTCTCCAAACCTGTGGACAGTTGGCCATTTACTGACACATCTAGGGAAAAGTCAGACCACAGTCAGTGAACACACATGTGCATGTTAGCCATAAACATTTAATAGGAAATTCTGCTAAAGGCTTTGCTGAAATCCAAGCACACTTGAGCCTTTGACTGATGTTCTACTATATGAGCCTAGTAATTCTTCCCCATTACACATTAATGAAAAGAAAGTTAGCAATTTTCCCCCTAGTGAACTCCAGTTGGTTCCTGGTAGTCATATACCAGTTCCAAATTGCTTACATACTATTAGAATTACTCTAGATCTAAGCCAAACCTGAAGCTGGAGAAATACAGCGGCAATCGCAGCAGAGATGATGTAAGAGGCCGGTACTAGAGAAGGGAGAAAGACCAGAGGACACGAGGATTATCTGATATGCTCAAACTTGCTCACCTAACGTGAGATATTAATTACAAGAGGGGGAAAGACTTAATTATTAAACAATTATTTTTCCTGCTATTAAAAAAGCTGATGGCATCTTATAATTGCAGGAAAAACAATTATGGTCCCATCTCTCATGAATATAAGTGCCAACATTCCCAGAAAAGATGTTAGCAAATTAAATCTAGTGATGTTAAAGGGGAGCAATAAATCATGAATATAACAGAGCAGCTCCAGTCATGCAACATTTGAATCAACGTGGAAAAAAAATCAGTATCTCAGAAGAAAAGGGGTCAATCTTTCAGTTATAGCACCAGGTAAAAGGGGGTTGCAGCAAACCTAGCAGCCTGGGTTCAGTCCCTAGAACCCACAGGAAAGTGGAAGGGCAGTTGTTCGATAACCTTAGAGCAAGCTCGAGAGAGCACTTAACTGGTAAGGGGAGAATGTCTCTGAAAAGGAGGTCTACCAAAGTTAAAAGAAGCAACATCACAGTAACAAGTGTTATCTCTCTCATCCTGAGTCCAGCCCTCATGCTAAGCGAACTGCTGTCCAGCCCTCCATGATCAGCTTTGAAAACTTCCCCTAAGCCAAGAATGGGTCAAGGACACCCACAGGTCAGGACCTGTGACATCCCAACCAGTGAAACAAGGCAAAAACAAGCCTTAGCAAAGGATAAGCATCACCATCACTCACAGATGATAATTGCACAAACCTGAGAGTTCGGAATAAGAACTACTAGACTGACTTGGTTTAGAGCAAGGTCAATAAAGGTCAATTCTAATTCTCTACACTTGCATGTAGGATAGAAGACATATCTGGGGAATGACCCCAGTTCCCTGGTTCTCAGCACAGGGCTTAAGAAGCACTTGGGGTAGGCTCCCAGACAGCTCAGGCATTAGTCACCAGAGGAGCAAACTCTAATGCAAGCTTGGGACTTGGCACTGCTGGTCTCCAGGATGGGGGGATTGGGACAGACTTTAATCAACCATGCCCACATAATGTAGCCCAGATACAAGCTGGGTGGGGCTTCCTGGCTGATGATCATACTGTTGTCCCAGGAGGGAAGGCACCTAGACTCTACAGGCACAGACCCGGAGCCTCTAGCTCTCCAGACCTTGTCACTACGCCTGCATCCTTCAGTGTGATACTGTAACTCTACAAGATGCACTTCCTTAGTTCTTTGGAGCTGTTCTAATACACTGGCAGGGCTGGGAAAGGCCTCTCTGCATCTTGCATAGGCAGAAGAGCATCTTGCATTTATGAGACTATAGGTTCAACCTCCAATCCCCAGCACCAAAACAAATAAAAACAAACAAACAAACAAATAAAATAAATCAGTGAACCCATGGGAAACCCAAAACTTGTAACAAGTTGGTCAGGAGTGCTCAGGGAGTAAGGCCCCGACCCGTGCTCCCGCCTGCCGTCATCTATAGGCATGCTACAGCTCCATGAAATGTCCCAGGTGAGGAGCGAAGGATAGCAAATACCCTTAAAAACAAACGTGCATGTGTGTGTGCACACATGCACACACACCTACACATGTGCACTCCCACACAAATGCACACATACACATATTCTTGCACAAGGTGCTGAAGTCATCAAAAACCTTGAAAAGCAAGAGAGGCACTGACTGCGGGTGGGCAGATGTTGGTCTTCGAAATGAGCTAAACAGCTCTATTGTACAACATGGTGACTGTGGTTACTAACAATGCAAGACTAAGTGTTCTTACCACAAACATACACACAAAAATGTTAATTACATGAGGGAATCCATACAATAATTAGCTTGATGTACAGTGTGTACGCAGATCAACACCTGTTGAAATGGCCGTGATGGCACACACCTACAATCCTAGCACTTGGGGAACCTGAGGTCAATGAAAACTCAGTTGATGGCCAGCCAAGGCTACTTAGTAAGACTGTTCCCCTTCCTGTCCCCAGTAGGGGGAAAAGCCAGTCATAGTGGCGCACGCCTTTAATCCCAGCATTCAAGAGGCAGAGGCAGATGGGTTTCCATGAGTTCGAGGCCATGGTCTACAGAGTAAGTTCCAAGACAGTCAGGGTTACAGAGAAACCTTATCTTAAAAAAAAAAAGGAAGGAAGGAAGATAGGAGGGAGGGAAGGAGAGAGGGAGGGAAGAAAGAAAGGAAGGATCAAAGGAAAGGGAAAGGATTGGAAAAAGGAAGGAAGGAAGGCAGGCAGGCAGGCAGGCAGGCAGGCAGGCAGGAAAGAGACAGGCAGGCAGGAAGAGTGTCCAACCTGAGGGCTCTAGACCTGTGAGGGTGGAGACTGGAGTTCAGTCCCTAGACGCACGAGGTCAAGTGGAAAACTTACTCCTGAAAGTGACCTTCTGACCTCAACACATGCCAAAGCCCAGGCAGGCCTTGAACTTGCAATCCTTCAGCCTCCGCCTGCCTAATAGCCTGATAACGGTCTGAGGCCGGCCCTTCCACCTCCCTCACCATCACCCTCCCACCACAACCTCTAAATCGATAACTCAAGTGACCCCGCCCAGTGCCAGCAGTGCGGCTTCTAGAGCCATCAGCTTGGGCTGTGACCTGAGCCTCAGCACCAGCTAAGCATTAGGTAAGTACTCCACAGGTGTCAGTATTCGGACGTTCCCTTCTCCAAGCTCTCTGCTTGCCCCGTCTTTTATTTTATTTATTATTATTTTAAGCTATGTTTCTTCACTTATTTGGGGGTGTGACTGAACTAGTTTCCTTTCGGAGGTCAGAAGACAAACTGAGGAAGCCAGTTCTCTCCTTCCATCATGTGGACTAAACTTGGGTCCCCATGCTTAGCAGCAAGTACCTTTGCCCAAAGGGGCAGCGGCCATCTTGGCAGCCCCTGTGGATTGGAAACCACTCCTTGCTGATACCATAGTTCCCAGGCAGCAGCACTTGCGTGCTCCCTCACCCTTCTCGCTTAGACACTTCTAAGAAAGTGTTTTCGTTTGCTCGTCTGATTTTTCAAGACAGCGTCTCTGTGTAGGCCAAGTTCAACTTTCCATCCCCTTGTCTCTGCCTCCCAAAGTGTTATTGGGATACAGTTGTGTATCACCATGAGATAAACATTTTGAGTCAGGCACGGTGGTTCACACCTAGGATTGCAGCAATCAGACAGATCCCTGAGATAGGAAGACTGCCGTCAAGTTGTCTGTTTTACACAGTGAGCTCTAGATCACCCTGGGTTACATTATAAGACTCTCATCCTAATAGATAAACAAACAAACAAATCTCTCTGTCTCTGTCTGTCTCTGTCTCTCCTTCTCTCTGTGGATGTCTGTAGTCTCTTGTCATGTCCCTGACCCCTTTGAGTCTCCTCTGGTCCAGGCCTCTTCCTCCCTATCCTGAAATAAGAAAAGCCAGGTGGAGCTGTGACTGGTACGAGAGGTCATCTTCCTCCTGCCTGACTAGCCTGACCTTACACACTCATGTTTGGGGAATGGATGTACCAGCAGTTAAGATGGTACCCAACATTTCCTAATCAGCAGGGAAAACAGTACTGCCAGGGATGCCACTCAGTAATACAACACTTGCCTGGTGTTCTCAAGGGCCTGAGTCTAGGGGTAGAGAGGAAAGGTGGCTCAGAGGGTACGAGGCACTTGCCTCGAGGCCTGATAAACTGATTTCCATCCTGGGGATCCACATGGTAGAAGGAGAGAAACAATCCCTAGAAGTTGTCCTCTGATATCCCCTCCCATCATGGCTGGAGCAAGCACGCACACACACACACACACACACACACACACACACACACACACAGCTTTTTTTAAGATAGTATCCTCGGTTTTCAGTTCTCACTCAGATACTATTTCCTTTCCGCTCAGCTTGTGATCCTTACAAATAAGTTAATATCTGACTTTTGCAGATGGTTTTATAATAGGCTTTTTAAAAAATTGAGTGACTTGCTTTTTACAGAAACTAAGTTCCTTTTAATTTAATTGTGTGTGTGTGTGTGTGTGTGTGTGTGTGTGTGTGTGTGCACGCGCGCGCGCATATGAGTAAGGTGGGCATCAGACCCTAGAGGTGGAGTTATAGGTGACTAAACTGGCAAACATAAATGCTGGGAGCTTATCTTGAGTCCTCTGAAAGAGCAGTGAATGAATCAATGAACCATCTCTATCCTTCTATCCTATAAGGGACTTTTTGCTGAGATCAACACATTTATAACTTACAACAAAGAAAGGCACCACGCTGAAGAGTGGGACCGACTGCCACGTGTAAGAGCCACCGTGGTCACCACTGTTGCTATCAATACCAACTGGGGTGCGTCTGGACAATGGGAACAGTAACAGCTAACATAGCTAATGTTTACTACGCAGTGGCGTAGTACTGGGCACAGAGCTAAATGCCTTGCATGCCTGACCTCCTTCAGTCCTCACATCAACCCGGAGGTGGACACAGTTGCCAGCATGGATGGGCAGCGTCATGGCCACCAAGGAAATTTTTCTGAGTTCAAGAGTAAGGTCACTATTCTAAACAACTCACAAAATAAACCAGCCATACATGGATTTATTTATTTTTCAAACTTACTTTTTTAACTCTTGGGAGAGCTGGAGAAGGAAGACTTAAGCTAGGACCAGGTTTCTGGGTCATAGTGCCTGTGCATACAAGTGTATGAGAAAGCCTTCAAGTACCAGGGCATGGCCCTGCCTGTGCACATGGGCAGGGGTGTGTGTGTGTGTGTGTGTGTGTGTGTGTATGTGTGTGTATGCGTGTTTTCTCACAACTATACAGAACACAAATCTGGGGTAGGGGGATGTGTGTGGACATGTGAATGAGCCTCCCTACCTATATGGAGTCACATACGTGTGCCTGTCTGGATAGAGAAGGGTTCTTCCTTCTAAGGAGGCTCCGGACTGCCTGCTGGCCAAAGACTAGGCATTCCAGAGAGCCCAGGGAACTAGTCTTTCTAGATCCCTGCCCAGGTCACAGTGGACTGGGCCTGCTGCAGGAAAGCTACTCTGATGGCAAGCTCTGGGGCATGCCCCAGCCCCACCGAGTTTAACCCCTCCACCAAACGGGCTGGCACTGGGCATAGGGCCCCTCTGGGCTCCGCTTCTGGCAGAGCCACGTGGAGCAAAACAAGACTGAGAATACAGGATGATTGTAAGTCATTTCTTACCTAAGAAGAACCAACCTAAGCTGGATTCCAAAGGCAGCCCATAAAACTGCACTGACAGTGATCTTAGTGTCAAAAGACCTAGGGCGGCTCCAGGCAGAGCACATGGATAGAGAATAAAAACGGTTTTCATTTGTTTTGTTTCCAACGAAGTCTCATTATGCAGCCCTGTCCAGACTGAAATCTGGTATTGCCACCTCTGTCTCGTTTGTTACCAGATGGCAGACCTGTGTCACTATGAACATGGTTTGGATATTGCTGTCTGTTGTAAGAAGCTTCAAAAAGTTAACAACAAAAGTAAGCCTCAATCTCCCTCCGTCTCTCCCCGCCACCCTCGGGGGACTCTGGCCCCCCCAGGCTTAAACTCACAATCTTCCTACCTTAGCGTACAGACTCGAATGCTAGGATTTCAGGTATGCCCCATGGTACCCTACCATGGAAGTGAAGTTCTAAAAAAGTTGTCACAACACATCAGAATATTCAGAGGAGTTCCTTCTTGGTTACATGCTGGTAGCTTGGTTTGGCTTAGACTTTTTGTTATCTTTGCTGAAGTTCTGGCAATGAGATGCCTGTTTTTTTATGGCTATGAAAAAATAATGATCAGCAATAAAAATAAAAGAAAAACGAAAATGCCAAATAAATAAAACAGGAATGCAAATAAACAATCCAGACTCCAGTCTACAAGAGTCTCCAAAGCTTTTTGAAACAGCACATCTTGTCACCCTCAGCTGTGAGGACAGGAACGACTGCAGTCCAGGACAACTGGGGCAGATTGGCCCAATGTGGCGGCACTTGAGGGCAGCTACAACCCGTGCAGGCATGCCAGGATGGAGGCTGGTTGAAATGGCAGCAGGGCCCAGGGTCATGGTGGGTGAGTGGGGAGTCTGGATAACTCTCATATCCTTAGAGAAATTCCCTGTAGAAATTCAGAGTGTCTTTAAGCCCATAAGAAATGGTAAGAGAGAGTAGTCCAAGGACAAGGGCAACCTGTCCCTTCTCATGGGTTGGATGAAGGAACCAGTAGGTCCTGCCAAAGTCAGGCACTGAGACAGTGACATGGGAACCTGGCCCACTCTCCTCCTATACATACTTCCCTGGCCATGCAGTCGTTCAGTCACCAACACTGGGTACAGGCTAAACTGTCTCTGTCAGCAGATAGGAGAGGTAAGTCACTCAAGGCACAACAGGTTTCCTTCTGCTCAAAGATGCCTTTGTAGCTCCGTCTAGAGGATGGTAGGAGTGGAGCAGGGATACTTAGTGGTCTGCACTTCAAAGCCAGAAGGACTGAAAAGCAGTCACAGTAGGCAAAGGTACTCTTGCCCACAAAAGACCAGTGAGGTCAGTCTCTGTCTAAGGCTCCCAAGAGGTGTGTGAATTAGTGGCCCGTGTGAAGAGCCCTGAAAGGTCCTCTTGCTTCACTGCTTCTCCAGACTTTTACTGACAAGACAGCTTCCTCTCGGAGGACCCCCCCCCCATTCGCTGCCCCCACTGGCTGCTATTCGTGACCTTGTGTACCCCGTGCTCATCTGTTTCCAGGTTAAACTTTGTTCAGCAATCCTTATCCTGACCTGTGAGGTCAGGAAACCACTGGAGCTGGACGCTTTCAATTAAAAAATGAGTCTTTAAGGCACAGGCAACCTCCTCTGGCACACCCACGACTGGTTTAAGGGAGGTTTGTCAGCAGTAGGTCCCCAAGATCACTGCACCCCAGCTCCTTGGAGAGAACCAGCCTGCGGGTGGTACAGTGCCAGTCTGCTCCACAGAGCTCTGCCCTTACTCATAGCACAGCAGCAGACAGAAGGGAGACAGCAGCCTGGCTGGCAAAGGGTTCTGTCAGCTGCCCACACTTGGGACCTAGGTGCAGACTGACGTTCACACAGACACAACCATCACTCTCAGACATGGCTCCTCAAGATCAAATCACTGACTGATGAGGAACTGATGGACAGCAGCTGAACAACTGTCTCTGAGCCCCTGGCTTAGATGTCCCATCCAACAGCCTGTGCGTCCCAAGCTTTTCCTTGCTGTCAAGCCCAGGATGGTCCTTGACACCTTTTCACCTTCTCCACGAGCTTGGCAGTGACAATGTCCAGCTTGGCCCTGGCCTTCCTCCTGGGCCCCATGTGAGAATTTCACCTGCACAGGAGCCCAGACACTCTACACAGTAGTGTGAGCTATGCTTGTCCACACGCATGTGCGCAAACACACACACACACACACACACAAGGCACATGCACAAGCACACACGGGGGAACAGGCACATACACATGCATGCACACAGGGGCACATAGCATGGGAGAAACAGGCATGCACACACACACACACACACAGAGGAAATGGTTTTAGAAAGGATATGCTAATTTCCAATAAAAAGGCTGGGTGATCAAAGCAAGTGTGAGAGGCTCTGATGCTTATGGGGCTGAGCGAAGGAGCCACAGAGGGAGAGATTTCTTATTCCCTTCTGCTCCATCCTCACCAAACTGACTCTTCTCCTTTCCCTATCACAGCTAAATCACATTATCATCCCCAAATCACAAGCCAGGCTCCCCCGACATCCGAACATTCGGTTCGTACGCTCCGCCTGCCCTGTGTTTGTACAACCAGGCCCTGGTCGCAAGTCTATCTCCCTGGCAGACTGTGAGCTGTGAATAGGTGGCTTGACACGTCTCTGACTCCCCACAGTCAGCGCTGTGTCTGACACACAGGCTGCAAAAAAGCTACATGTTTATTGAACAAACGCCTGGACAGGTAGCTGTGGCAGGGAGCAGGAGAAATCACTGAAGGTGTGTCAGATGGCAGGAACTAAGAGTGACTGCAAAACTCAGGCAGTGTTTTTTTTCTTCTTCTTGACTTTATAGTTGTTATGGGAATAAATTAAGTAGATGGGAAAATCTGACGTGGCACAGACAGGAACATGGGAGGGATTTTTTTTTTTAACGAAAATATTTCTAGCTTGCTTTCTTCTCCAAATTACACCCTGCTAACGTGCTGGGAAGAGAGCTAATGGGTTCAAGGTCACGTCATAGGCCAGTGACCAAGCTGGGTAGAATATAACCCCAGCTCTGGCTGGGTGGAGTGTTTATATCCCTCAATATACAGTGGTCCAGAGGGTTATAAGGTGGGTGGGGAAAGATAAGATGGTTAAAGATGAGCTAAGGGCCTGGGAGGGGCAGGACTACCCAGGAAGGAGCATAGAAGGGCTGGAAGGTGGGCTCAAGGTTGGGGCCGGGGGTGGGTCATTCGTGACTCTGCCCTAGCGCTTACAAAAGCATCTAAGGGGAAGTCAGATGTAAACTGGTCTAGGAGTCACTGGACTTTCTTGGTTCAGGATTCCAAGCTATGACAAACCCACTCCCAACACCCAGTACTGCAAACAGTTTTAGGCGAGGTTCCAGTAGAAAGGCCAAGGTTCAAACTCTGTGAATCTGGGTAGCCTGGATTAACTGGCACGTCTTCATGCCACAGAGTCTTACTCCCGAGGGTCCCTAGAGCCTCTCCTGAATGTGGCAAGAGGGTTCACAAGCATCTAATGTTAACTGTCTTGAGGTAGGAAGCAGGATTCTCTGCCTTAATCCTAGGTGAGTTCAGCTCCCCACACCCTGTGCTGTGCAGGGCATTTCATGATCCATCTCAGTGAGGGAGGCTGTGTAAAACCTCCTATGGCCAGAGATGGCTTAGCAGCAGGCAAAGGGACATAGCTGGCAATGGGCCTTGAGTGTCACACTCGGAGCCCCCAAACTCTTCATGCCTGGAATCAAGGCGCACACACACACACCACTTTTCCTGGTGCAGACTGAGATGTGGCAGCACTCCCTTAGCCTTCGCATAAATGGCTCAAAATTCGGAAGCTTCTAGAATAGCAATAATTTTCTCCCAAATCTGGCAAGTCCTCTATTCATGTATTCATTCACTGGGTAATATTTTATTGAGGCCTTACTGTGTGCCAAGGGCCATACCAGAGATATCGACACAATCATCAGGGCACAGAGCCTGCCCTTTGGATCTTATATTGTGCTGGGTGGAGACGAGGGCTCAGCAAACCACTGAGTTCCTGAGCTGAGAAGGAGAGTGGAACACAAGGTGGAGGACTGGGAGAGTCAAGAGAGATGTTGGGGTTACAGGCTTAAATGGAATGACAGCGAGGCCTCACAGAACCAATGCTGGGGAGGCAGATTAGGGGAAAGAAGCCACACTAACTTTTTGGAGGACAGCTGGGGCAAAGGCCCTGGAGCTGGGAGTGCCGAGGTGTGTTTAAGGAACAGGAAAGCCTGAAGTGGCCTGGCAGACAATCGTCCATTCATTTGTTCAGCTAACGTTCACTGACGCCCCATCTGTTGCCAGGCCTGCAGTGGTGAAAACCAGTAAGGCAGGGCCCGATGCTCAAGGAACTTACAAAGCTGGGGAGCGGGGATTAAAGAACCGAGTTTTAAAAAAAAAAATTACAGATGCAGGCTTGGGGCTCACACCTACAATCCAGCCTCAGTTCCAGAGTAAGAAAGCTGACTCAAAACAAAACCAACCTCAAGCAGACAGACAGGCTTCAGGCAGGCAGGCTTCTGGCAGAGTGAGGACCAGAGCACAAGTTGAGAGTGAAAGACCCAGCAAAGACCCTGAAACAACCCCCCACCCCGGCATAACTCGGGCACTGCTGAACTGCACTTGCTCCTTGTTAATACCAAAAACAGAAAAGTCTTCCAGACACTAACCTTGGAGAGGAAATCTTAGAAGCTGTAAGATGCACACTGGGTGTGTGTCACATCCTGGGCAGCCTCAGACTAAGGGTAGGCACCAGATGGAAAGACAGAGGAAAGCCCACACAGCGGGAGGCATGGGCAATGGGAGGACACCTCTGTGGTAACTTACGAAATTAAAACTGGTCTCCTCCGTCCTCCAGATGTCAAGAAGGCACCACACATGGCCCAGGGCCAGCTCATAAGGAGTGACCACTGTGTCGCACTGCCATCTCCCTGACCCACAGGATAGATTGCTTCTGCTTTTCCATGAACTTCCTGGGATTCACACTCTAAGGCCTGGACTCAGGCCACAAGCCTCTGTTAAGGCAAGTCTGGTGGGCCACACTGTGGGGGTAGGGCTCAGCCCAGAACAACTCTGGCCTAAGAGATACCAGCTCTGTTTTTCCAGCTCAGTGAAGGACACTTCTTCACAGGACAGAGTCGAGTCCAGACCCAGCACACTCCCATGGAACAGAGGTCAGCCCTGCCGATCAAGAGCTGGACACCAAATTAAGTCAGTTCATGCTAGATGGATCCAGATCTAACCAAACTAATGGGAGGCGCTGGTGGTGGGTATATCTGTCACCAGAAAACCACCTCAGACCACAGAGGCAGGTGAAAAAGAAGCTGTCATGGGAGTCCTCACCAGGATCCAAATGAAGCCACTGCAGAGAAATGTTCAGGTTCCCCAGCTGTAAAATGGAGTCAAGACACAGTCCCCACTGTTTCTACTCAGACCCTGAACTTAACAGGCTCCTGGGTCTACACCACTAAATCTCCTTCCATGCCACCCAAGACTATCTCCTGTGCTGGTTTACAATCCTCAAGATGCCCTTAGCTCTGATACTGAGATCTGTGTGGTAAACTAAAAGGGAGAGTACCAACCTGTCTCCTTGGCCTTGACCCAGGCCCAAATGCACCTTTTAAGACCAAATCTGGTAAGGCCATCTCTTCTCTCCTGATCCTTTTTCAAGACTGTCTACCACCTTCCAGTTTCAGAAATGACCCCAAGCTTATCCACAACCAGCGGTTCCCAGGTCAGCCTGAGCCTTTTCCAGAAACAGCTCTACATACAGGAGGAAGGCTGGGACCAGGGTCATGAAGCCAAGTCCCTACAGAACAAGTTCCAGGGTCTTCTCTAAAGAGTTGCCCTTTCTTCCTTCTCACCTCCTTCAGCCTAGGAGGGTTTCACTCCATATCTGCCTTGTTTACAGCCACTTTTGAGGGTTTCAGGGTAGAAGAGGGAGGAAGTCTTGGTTGGGAATAAGGAAAAGGATGTGCGCCCTGAGCTTGGAGGCAGGGGAGTAAACCCTCTTAAGAGCCTACCTACCTGGGAGCTAGCCAAGCATACACGAGAACACACACACACACACACACACACACACACACACACACACACACACACAGAGAGCAAGGCCACCTGAAGACTGGGAGTGGGGGCAAGTTTATGTTTGGCTCTTGGGAAATGTGGAACAATAACCAAGGCTTTCTCTCCATGCTTCTGCTAAACTGTGGAAACTGCTAGGTGCCATTGTTCTGAGTTGGGAGCCAAGGAAAGACCTCCCAATTTTGCTTGTGGGCTGGAGGGTGACTGACGGTACTACCTTGGTGGGGACTCACAGCTCCAAACCTGGAACAAACTAAGGGGGGAAAAGTGTGCAAATACTCCAACCTGTCCCCTAGTGGTCATGGGCCAGCAGAGCCAGAAGGTCCACTAGACAAAACCGCCTGCTGAGCCACAAACCAATTCTTGACTTCCTCACAAGAGGGGTGTGACCCAGTCCCAAGTCACTTCATCTTTTAAGATTCCCCTCAAATGTATCCTCCCCTGTGACAACATCCTCAGCTCCCAAGCTACTTCCCCTCCCCACCCTTTAAGCCTCCATGAGGCCTGGTGGCTGCCTCTTTTCAGGCATGAGCCTTACCCCGTCTCCCTCCCCAGCTCCAGACAAGTATGTCTCCTTCAGCTTTGATTCAACTTAAACACAGAGCACAGTGCCTGGCAGAAGGCAAAGGCTTGGGAACTGCTTCTGCTGCACCTGATAACATTCCTGCCAGAGGCAGAGGAACCGATGGACAGAGGGACACAGAATCAGTCGCAGACAGAAGAGTAAAATCAGCAGACAGAAAGCATGCAGGGGATGCTTCAGGGGAACGAGAGGTGTCAAAAGGACATTTAACCAGGGGCCACAGAGGCCTTACCCTTCTTGAATTCCTCCAGCATGGCATCCAACTTGGTGTCATGAAAAACAAAATGCACCGGGTGGTTGTAGAAGCGAGTGATGGTCTTGAGCGGGGTGCAGTCATCTGGGTCAACAAAAGCCAAGTCTTTGACATAAAGGATATCTACGATATTGGACTGCTCGTCTTCAAACACAGGAATGCGAGTGTAGCCACTCTCCATAATCTCTGACATGGTGTTGAAGTCCAGAATGGCATCGCTGCGGATCATGAAGCAGTCGTGTAGTTGGGTCATGATATCCTCCACCGTTTTGGTCCTTAGTTCCAGGGCACCCTGGATCATGTTTAACTCCTCCTTCACCAAGTCGTTATAGGGCTCTGTCACCTTCAGCATCTCCATCAGCTTCTCCCGGTTGTAAACAGTGCGGATCTCCTGACCCAAGACGAAGTCCAGGAGCTTGCTAATGGGGAAACTCAGGGGGAAGGTGAGGAACATAAAGACTTTGGTGAGAACAATAGTGTTAGCACCCACAGCCAGCCCGTGGCGGGAGCACAGGGCTTGAGGTAAGATCTCCCCGAAGATGACAATGCCAATGGTGGAGGAGGCCACTGCCATGATGCCAGACCCGACGAGGTTGTCTAGAAGGATGGTGAGAGAGGTGTTGACTAGCACATTCCCCAGGAGCAGCGAGCAGAGCAGGTAGTTGCCCTTGCGCCTGATGGGCTCTATCTTGCGAGCATACTTTCTCTCCTTCTCAGTTCCACAGTTCTGCACAATGCGCAGCTCCATCGGGTCCAGGGCCATAAGCCCCAGGTTGAGGCCGGAAAAGATGCCCGACAGCACCAACAGCACCAAAACGAGAAGGATGTGCAGCCAGAGCGGCAGAAACCGCCCATGCTCCTCCACCATGAAGAGCAGGGAGTCCTTGTCCGTCCATTTGATCCAGGGTCCGTCGGCCCGAGTCCGGGTGCACAGCGCGTACAGCTTCATGTTCTCGCTCCTCCGCAGGAACTTGGTAATCACCACTAGCATCCCCGACGTGTTCCCGCGGCTCACGTTGACCAGCCGCTGGACCACTAAGTCCTTGGTGAGCTCCAGGCAGTTGGTGGAGTTGTGGACCGTCTCGGCGTCGTCCACCTCGGTGAAAGAGATCAGGTTGCTGGAGATCTCGCCCAGGCTGTGGCCATAGAGCCTCAAGTTCACCGTGCTGCCCTCCGACACGAAGATGGTGCCATCCGGGTTCATGCCGCACGACTTGTTGCAGCTCGCCAGCCTCATGCCTAGGATCACGCTCTGCTGGGGGCTGCTCTGGCCGCTGGCCGCCCGCGTCCATAGCAGCAGCAGCAGCGCGGCCAGGAGGAGGCGCCCTCGGGCCGGCCAGCTGTCCCGCCGCCCGCCCCCGCCCCCCGGCGCCATGTTGCTCCGGCCCCGCCGCTGCCCGCGCCCCGCCGCGCGCCTCACTCGGCGCCGCCGCTTCTGCCCTCCTGCCGCTCCGCCGCCGCCGCGCCAACTGCCCCAGCCGAAGGCCTGACGTCAGACCGCGCCCCGCCCGCCCCGCCCCGCCGCCCCACGCCCCTTATTTGCATGCAAGGTCCCGCCCCTAGCCCACGGCTCGCGCGCCCGGCTTAAGGAGGTCTGCGCGCTTAAGGTGGAACGGCGCGGGGCGAGCGCGGGAGCCCGCGGCAGGGGTGCGCCCATCCAAGCTCCCGCGCGGCGCCGGGCTTCTCCCGCGCTCCTCCTTAGGGAGCCCGGCTCCCAAGCCCCACGCGCCCGGCTGCTTCCGGGTTCCCTGAACTCTGTCGCTCCGTTCTGGGGCGGGTGTTGCTTCTCTGCGGGCCCAGCGAGAAAAATGCATTTCCTGGTTTAGAAAAAGAAAAGGGAACCTGAGGGTTCAGGCTGGCTTTACAGCCTCCTCACTTCTGGGATTTTTGCTGACCTTGGCCCAATGCCAGAAATAGGTGGTCACTGCCCCCTCACTCCCGCTGCCCACTGTTCGGTTCTGTATAGAGATCACCCTACCCCTAAGGTCCTGAGGGGCCAGGCTCTGACCTAGGTTTTTCTCCTGTCATTTCTGCTTAGGGATGAGTTTTCATTGAACATGTACACTTGTTTCAGACTCTAACGATACGGCAATGAACAAGCCAAAATTCTTGCACACCTTTAGTTTACAGGCTAGCCTCAGAAAAAGGGCAGTAAGCAAGAAAAGCCATAACGGGGCAGGAGGGGGAGCGCAATAAGAAAATAAACACACACAGGAACACTAAGTTTTTTTTACATCTTACAGATGCAAATTTTGAACCTAGGTACAAAATCCTAGGTCTTTCAGCTCTCCACCGTTAATCCTAGTTTAAGGTCTGTAAGTGGCGGTAAGAATGTCTGTTTTGTTGAGACAAGGTCTTACATATCCCGATATGCCTTTGAACTCTTCAAATCTGAGGCTGACCTTGACCTCCTGATCCTCGGTCCATCACCTCCCAAGTGCAGAGTTTACAGGCATGCACCCACCATTCCTGGATTGATTTTGTTGTTTAGTTATGGTTTTAGTTTTTAATTTGACTGCAGGAAGAATGATAACACAGCATCACCTGGCTAAGCACCTGAGATTACACATCAACCATGACACTCTCTGTGAATAGTCTTTGCCTGTGTAGTAATAGCTGTTGCTGCCTACTCTTTCAGAACCATAGCCTTAACCCCGAATTGTGGTGACTGGCCAGCTGAGGCAGCTGCTTGTGGAAACGAACTGAGGGGTGTGGCTGCTGTTCTAGCCTTGAGATCACTGCTTCCTGGTCAGCCCTACTTGGATGTCATCCGGCAGCTATGAACTCAGTGTGTGGGGATGACCACAGCTATCCACCCACAGCTGTCCACCCTGTGAAGGGCAGGACACGGATGACAAACATCATTACCTCAGTTGCAGGAGCTATGCTAAGTACAGGGCCTGGGTTGACCCCAGGGTCTCCCAGCAAGGCTTCTCCTGTCCCTGGAGACACAGAAAACCCTTCTCTATTTCCCTGTATGAACCCCTATGTTTATTTTTACTTTGGTACACAGTCTGCCAATAAAAGCAACAATCAATACCAGCAGCAAAAAGCCCAAAGAGAATGGAACACTCAGGCGGTGTTGTGGGGGAGGCTTGGTGGCACAGGCTGACTTAATACTCTGGCATTATGGCTGGTGAGTTCTGTAAACAGCCAGCTGGAGGAAGTTCCTTGTGAGGAGGTGCTTCACCTTACACACACACACACACACACACACACACACACAGAGTGAGGCCAGGAGACCAGTTTTTTAGTGAACAGTACCATCAGGTTGGACAACTGCCCCCCACCCTGTCTTTGTCAACACAGAAGAGCCACCTGCGTTGTTTGAAAGCAACCCTGGGTCCCCGGAAGTGCCTACCAGTCATCCCAGTGGCTCATAGACCCCTCCCTGCCCTTGCTGTCCTTACAAACTCTCTGTTCTATTATCGACCCAATAGGCTATTTTTATTTTGCCCTTTTTCAGGTCTGTGTTTACTCATACTCTGTAGGTAGGCACTCAGTCTAAGCGACAGAAGCCAACAGAGGGAAAGAAAAACAAGCGTTTGAACCACTTGGCTTGGAAGTCGAAGGGAAGGAGCAAGGAGGAGAAAAGCAAGACAGGAACGACAGTGGATAGATAGGAACAGAAACTTGGTCTGTTAAAGTCAAGTTAACTCACAATTGGAGTCCCAAAGCAATTAGGAAAGTAAGAGTAGACTCCGAGAAGTAAATGAAATTCAGGGCTGGAGAGATGGCTCAGTGCTTAAGAGCATTTGAAGGCCCAGAGAAGGCAAATTCAGTTCCCAGCACCCACGTGGTGACTTACAACTGTCTGTAACTCCAGTTCTAAGAGGATCAAATGCCTTCTGTCCTCTGAGGGAACCAGGTACACACATGCTATGCATACACACATTCGGGCAAAACATTCATACACATAGATAATTAATAATTAAATAGATGGTAATGTAAGAGGTATCGGGGAGGTCAGACTTGTGGCTCAGGGGCTGCCGTTGTCAGCCTGCACCCTCTAGGTAGGGAATCTATCTGCCATACTTTCTCATTAAGTAATATAGAATAGAATCTAGGCTGTGGCTCGTCAAAGCAGCGAGGCTGTGAGAATGGAGAAACATCTGTTTGGGGGACAGGGAAAGGCACCAGCCTCTCTGTCTCGGGGTGCCAAGTCCTTACTTATCTGAGTTGCTTCCTTCTTCAATTGAGGAGTCTGGGCGAAGGTTCTCCTTCAGGTATTGATGCTCTCCAGTCATTGGTCCTGAATGACCCTTTCTGAGTGTAGTCCAGGGCACTATGTCTACCTCCCCCACTGTCTTCTTAGTCCTGGGCAAGGATGCTATCTTACGAGGGTTCACTCCTTCTCCTGTCCTTGGTATTGTGTTAATGCCGGGGTCTGAAATGGCGAACCAGGATCTAATCCGTCCAAGCTGGACTCTCAGCCTCTTCACCTTCTAGGTTCCCAAGATGGAGGAACTGTGGGCAAAGAAGCAGCCTTTCTGCTCATGGTGCCCAGAGCCTAAGACCTTCCCTGAACCCACACTGGAAGTCGGTTGGGGTGTGTCATGGACCCTGGAGTGGATGGACTGGCCGGGGGCTGTGGGTGCATTTATCAGGAGTTGGTGCGGGACATCATCGGTTTGTATAGCTAGCCTGTGCACTTAGCCCTCACATAAGCCTACATATACCATGTGGACGTGTCCAAGTCATTTGCATTGTCTCACAAGGACAGGGAGAAGGGACCTTCCTCACTGTACAGGGGGACAAAAATTAAGCCAAAAATTAGCTAGCTCAAGTCCCAACTCAAATTATCCCTGCAAGTGAGGGCATGGGGACCTCAGTGTAGAGAATGTCAAGAGTAAAGTAAATAAAGCTAAAACATCAGGTGGGAGGGGCCAGATCGAGGAAAGGATGTGCCTCGGGCAGGAATGCTAAGGGACAGTTGGCATCAATTGGGTAAGTAGGTTTGTTGTAAAGGTCCCTGGGGCACCTGGCATGGTATTCTCCTAGGGAGCGAAACCACAGAAAGATGGACGCTCCCGTGTTGGGTCACAGCTTCGCAGCGGCACTGAGGGCTGTCACCTGCTGAGTGCCCATGAGGCCTGGGCTTCTGAGTGCTGTGTGACGGTGTTCAGTGAGGTCTCTGCGGGTTATAGCAAGAGTTCAATTGTTGGGCTTGATGACCGCATGAGGCAAATGCTTTTCAGAGAGAACACGCCCTTACTCCTTGCTTGGAAAAAAAAAAGATTCTATTTGTCCTTTAGGAATTTGGTATATGCAGTCAAAGTATCTTGACCTCTGGACCTCTAACCCACAATATGTCTCCCTCCAACTTCATGGCCCACCCCTTTCCTAAACCACTAAGCCTGTTTGGTGCTTCCTGGGGAAGGGTGTGTGGGGGGAGGAGCTGCATAGGCAGCCAACCAGAGGCTGCACCCACAAAGAGAAATGACTCGTGACCCCCCCCCCAGGCTATCAATAGCTTCTTGTTTAGGGCTGGGGGAATTTAGGAGCCTGTTCCCTATCCATTCTGAAAACTTGATTGGCTCCATCTAGGGCAGTAACCACAAACGCTCTTAGTTCATGTGAGTATAGTGACCATGGCTTGCCCAGAAGACCGCTCTGCTCTCTGCCCTCAGCTTTTCCATTCCTTCTCCGCCCCGCTCTTCTGAGATGTTCTCTGAGCCTTGATGGTGCATATGGAGGAGAGGGGTGTTAGCATAGATGTCCCATTTAGGGCCGAGCACTCAGGGATGCTCACTGTCAGCATATTGGCTACTTATGTCCCCTTGCAAAAAGAAGCATCTCCAACGAAAGGACAGAGCAGCACAGGCCCACGGCTATACACATAAATGTTTAAAAGGCAGTTTGGCAACATGGTCATTTAAGAAAACAATAATAGTAGGCTCCTCCCAGAAGCACTCAGTTATTTATTTTTATTTTTTTAAATCACTGTGTATCTCCATCTACCCCTGGCCACACAGATCTCCCTTTTCTCCAGAGGAAGACCCACAGAATGATGGGGAAGGAGAGGAGCTGACAGAAATGTCATGTAGGACTAAACAAGATCCCATCTGGGTACTTTGGCCTCTGTGGGGAAAAGAGAAAGTAAGCCGGAGGCAGTGATACTGGGTAGAGGTAAGCTGGACCGGTCTTCACAGAACAAAGGGTCAGAACTTAGACATCTTAGCAAATCATGGAAAGGGAAGCCTACCTGCCAATCAGCATCCAGGAGACCCTCCCCCCCCCCAAGCTCTTCTTGTCCAGAGCCCTTGTGAAGAGCACTAGGTTACACGGATCCGGCTCCACACACCCATGCTGTCCCACCTCTTCCTCCTCTTCCCTCTTCTGCCCTCTGCCACCTCCACACTGTAACACCCACTGTCCCCAAGTCTAGCTACCCAAGCAAGACTGTTTTCTTCTCTGCTTTCTGAAAACACACCAAGATTATCTGTCTGTCTGTCTGTCTGTCTATATCTCTTTTGATTCTTTGGGTTAGAAATCAAAACTATAATCTTTCACTTGTGTGGCAGATGAGTTCCAGCTACATCCCTAGTTGTTTTTTTTTAAAGATTTATTTATTTATTTATTGTATGTGAATGTACTGTCGCTGTCTTTGGACACACCAGAAAAGGGCATCAGATTCCCATTACAGATGGTTGTGAGCCACCATGTGGTTGCTAGGATTTGAACTCAGGACCTCTGGAAGAGCAGTCAGTGCTCTTAACTGCTGAGCCATCTCTCCAGCCCACATCTCTAGTTCTTTATATACTCTTGAAGCAAGTCCTAGGTAAAATTGTAATCTACATCTGTTGTCACCCATCCAACAGGCTGTCTTTTTATTTGTTTGTGACAGGGTCTTGCTATGTTGTAATCCAGGCTAGCCTTGAACTCAATACCCTCCCTCTCAAGCTCCTGAGGGCTGGCGGTGCAGACATGTGCCAATACACCCACCTCTTCAAGGTGCTTGGCTTTTCCATGCTGGGGAGAGCACACAGGGCTTTGTATGCATAAAGAAATGCTGTACCACTGAGCCATGTCCCCAGCCCTGACCTTTTTGTATTGTAAGGGATTAGCTAGGGATCACTAGAGAAAACCGAAGACCAAGATAACAAATGCTAAATATTTACAAAGGAGTAAAAGCAAAGTGCCTGGGATCACTGGCCCTTAGCACCTGACTACGGTCTGACCCTTGCATGAATCTGAAGCTGGTCAATGGGTTAACTCACTCCTGACGCTGGCAAGTCTGTTCCCCACTGTCTGTCTGTTGGTCTGTCTGTTTGTTTGTCTTACCTCATGCTTCTTATTCCAAATAATTAGCAAACAGAGCCAACCTTACCTGAAAAGTATAACAGAAAATACAAAGGATGTCACCTTGTAGGGACTCTCGATCAGTCAGCTCTCTTTAGGTTTATAGGAAGCAGAATGTCTGAATGACCCGGTGCCCCTAGATCCTAAGACGTAGAAAAGCACAGAATCACTGCAAGACAGCCAGTGATGCAGTTTGGTGATGGAGTGCTTTGCCTAGCCTATGCCGGGCCCTGGGTTCAGTCTCCAGCATGGAGAAAAAGAGAGAAGAATGTCAAGAGAATTGTTATGAAGATGAGTGGTCATTCCAGTGCTGCCTGGCTTTGGCTAAAATTAAATAGAAAGAAACTCCACAAACACTCATGCTTTTATAACCCTTGGCGAGACAGAGGCAGGGTCTCTCAAACAAACTCAGAGTTCGTCAGTATGGCTACTCATGCTAGCCAGCTCCCTCTGGGGGATCCCCTGTCTCTACCTTCTGAGCCTGGAATTACTACATACATGGGCTGTTCACCATTTACATGAGCCATCTCCTTAGTCTTTTAAAAATGTTTTTAAGCTGGTCGTGGTGGTGCATGCCTTTAAACCCAGCACTCAGGAGCCGGAGGCAAGGAGACCTCTATGAACTCAAGGCCAGTTTGTAGAGAGACTCTGTCTCAAAAAAAAAAAATTTTTTTTTTCAATTTGCTAGGTATGGCAGTATACATCTTTAATCCTGGCACTCATTAGATCTCTGTGGGAGGCAGGGAGATCTCTAAGTTGAGGCCAGCATGGTGTCTATGATATATTTGGGGAGTTTCAAGCTCTTCCTCCCCACAAAAAAAAAAAAAAATTAGGGAACTGGCCATGGTTGCAAGAGTCGCCTGTGAAGCAGCCCCAAGGGTGTGAGAGCTGCTGTTGCCGGCGGCAGCAGTGAGTGAGCTAGCTGGGACAGAGCTGGAGAGCTCACCCCAGTGGTGTAAGTGTGGGAGAGCTGGCCTGCCGACCAGTTTAGAACTTCTTAGGCCTAGATGTAGGGCTTTGAATTGGTCCACCCCAACATCTACCCATCTATGAACTGCTAGAGTTCATGAAGAGTTCGGGACTGCAGATCCAAGGCTGCAGGATCTCCATGACACAGGGCAACAACAGGACATCAAGAGGAATCCCGGTGAGGATCCAGTATTAATAGTGTAACAGAAGCCAGAGGGCTCGAAGCAGACCACTGACTCATTACAATGAATGCTTTCAAGTAAAGAAGTATGGACACAAGAGTTTACTGTGGGACACACTGTGACACACTGCAGCTTCCACAATGAGATATTTTCTTCTTTGGGGGGGGGTTTGCAAGGGATGAGAGTGGATACGAAGGGATGGGGAGATGAGTGGGATTGGGGTGCATGATGTGAAATTCACAAAGAATCAATAAAAAGTTAAATAAAAAATAGGGAGCAGAAAAGGTGGCTCAGTAGTTAAGAGTGTATACCCCTGTTACAGAGAACAAGAGTTGGGTTCCCAGGACCCACATGGCTGCTAATAATTGCCGGTAACTCCAGCTCCAGGGAATCTCATATTCTCTTTTGGGCTCCACATATGTACATAATTAAATAAAAAGTCCTAAAATTGTCCTTTGTCTGTGTTGATATGTGTGTGCTATGTGTGTGTACTGTGTGTTTGTATGGTATGTGTGTGTGCTATGTGTATGTGTGTGTATATGTATATGTATGTGTGTGGTATGTGTGTATGCGTATGTGTGTATATGTATATGTGTACATATGTGTGTGTCTATGTGTCTGTGTATGTATGTATGTGTATGTGGTGTGTATATGTATATGTGTGTTTGTACATATGTGTGTATGCTGTGTATGTGTATATATGTGTGTATATATGTGTATATGTGTATGTGTATATATGTGTGTGTATGTGTGTATATATGTGTGCATGTATGTGCATGCATAGTTGTATGTATAGGTGTATATATGTGTGTGTATGTGCATATATGGTATACATGTGTGGTGTGTGTGTATATGTGTGTGTATATATGTGTATGTAGTATGTGTGTATGTGTGTGTTATATGTGTTTGTATGTATGTGTGCGCTGTGGGCATACTGTGTATATATGTGTGTATATGTGTGTGCATGTATGTGTGTGCATAGGTGTGTATAGGTGTGTATTTGTGTGTGTGTATGTGTGTGTGTATGTGTGTGTGCATGTACTTTGTTTTTCCTGTCACTCTGTTTCTTGAGAGACAGGCTTCATCACACAGCAAAACCCGACTTCTCGGGTTACAAGCTGGCGACAGGAAAGGACTGTACTGAACATGAAGGCTTGAAGCCCTCCATAGCTGTTGAACTGGAGCAGCATTTCACCTCCCAGGACCTTTTCTTCTCCCTTTGGATGGGGACCAAGAGCCTTCAGAAAGGGTCTTGAGTGAGTCAGTGGCCCAAAGTCTCTCCCCGGGCCAGGACTTCAGCACAGCATTTCGTTTGTATATTCAATCAGGCATTTTCACGTTTTACAGCACTTTTAAAACTGAAAAACAGAATTTTCCTGCAGCAAGAACAAATAGCACAAAGCGTATGATGTACAGGCTGCTTGCCCATCCAGGCAGCTTCTCTTCCATTCAGTGTCTCTTCACTACCTGCCTTCTTCAATTTCTCTTCAACTCTGGGACAGAGACCACCTTCCACTAGATTAGAGAGCCTCTAAGATGAAGCAAAACAAAACAAAATTTTAAAAAAAAGAACACAGAACACTGTTTAGCAATGTGTCGAGAATGAGGTCTGGTAGGTAAAGATACACACTGGACACAAGACAGAGACAGGGAAAAGCCAGGGTAGCAGCTGTTGAGGTGCTGAGGTGGGAACAAGCCAGGTGATGAGGACAAGGGGATCCCCTCACCGAACCACTCCTGGTGCTCTGAAGTCACTAGAGATCACCACAGTCAGCACCGCTGGTCACCACACACACTCATCCCAGCAGTGTGCTTAGGACAGCTTAGGTGTCTGTAGAGTGGGTTGGAACTCCTCTAAGAGGCCGTAATGACAGTGCCAGAGACTAGGCCAGGCCAGGGGGAAGCGCTCGGCCAGGGCTTTAGATAAGACTATGAGTCTGGTTCCTGAGACTATATTTAACTTCTGTCTCTCTCTCTCTCTTTCTCTCTCTCTGTGTGTGTGTGTGTGTGTGTGTGAGCACTCTAGTGTACACGAGTATACTAGAGTCAGGAAAGCGAGTGTCCTCTAATCCCCCAGAGCTGGAGTTAGAGGCAGCTGTGAGCCACCAGATGTGGTGCTGGACCTAACTCAGGCCCTCCACTTGAGCTGTACCTGCTCTAAACCACTGAGCCATTCCTCCAGCACCTGTATTGTGTTCCATTTTTAAAGATGTACTTATTTCATGGGTATGTGTTTAACCTGCACGTACATATGCTGTATCACATGCAAGCCTTGTGTGCACGAAGATAACAGTAGGCTTTTGGATCCCTTGAAACTGGAGTTATAAATGGTTGTGAGCTACCTTGTGGGCACTGGCAACAGAACCCAGATCCTCTGCAAGAGCAGCAAGTGCTCTTAACCACTGAGCCATCTCTCTGGCCCTGCATTTTATTTCCTGAGAGAGAGAAAGAGAGAGACAGATTTGATCCTGACCCAGACAAATAGATTTTTTTCTTTATGTTCTATTTTGTTTCGTTTTACGTGTTTTCTCTATGTAGCCTTGGCTGTCCTGGAACTCACTGAGTAGATTAGGCTGGTCTTCAATTCAGAGATCCACCTGCCTCTGTCTCTCAAGTGTTAGGATTAAAGTTGAGTGCAACAATCACCGGGCTTAAATTGATTTCCTGTCCAATTCACAACAAGCACAATACTGGTCTTATGTGTTGCTGTAAGCATCCTATTGGAACTGCCCTTGGAGGGTTAGAGAATCTTCTGTCAATTCTTCTTTATTGGTGGTTACACTCATGGTGTGCAGGATAGTTTTTGTGTCAACTTTGATACAAGCAAGAGTCATTTGAGAGAACGGAAACTCAATTGAGAAATGTTCCTGAAAAATACAGCTGTAGGGCATTTTCTTAATTAGTGATTGATGTCAGAGCATCCTGTCCATTATCCGTGGTGCCATCCCTGGGCTGGTGGTCCTGGGTTCTATAAGAAAGCAGGCCGAGCAAGCCAGGAAGCAGCATCCCTCCATGACTTCTGCAGCAACTCCTGCCTCTAGGATCCTGCCTGGCTTGAGTTCCTATCCTGACTTCCTTTGATGATGATTTGTGATGTGGAGGTATAAACCATATGGATCCTTTCCTCCCCGAGAAGCTTTGGTCATGGTGTTTCACCACAGTAACCCTGAGATACATGGCAATGTCACAATCCACAGGTGGCAATCTATCAACTTGGACAAATCAATAAAGCAAGTTCTGATTGTGTCCCTGCCCCACCCAGAAATCAGAACATGAGACCTTCATTTCCTCAAGTTTATCTAAATGCTTGCCACCACACAAGCTCCTTGGAGAGCCTGTAGTGAGTGGCTGGTATTGCTGGGGCTCTGGGGCTTTTACATAAGAGCACTGAATCACTTTCTATCCTAATTTAAATTCCTGGCTGTCCAGGCCTTCCTGGGGCTATGGTTTGAGTGTGTCTCCTAGAATTCATGTGTTGGCAATTCAGTCCTCAAAAATCTTGTGTCAGTGCCGCCTGGGAGTGGAGACTTAGAGAAGGAACTAGAATTAGGTAAAGTCACTAGAAGGAGGGCATCATGGCTTGGCAGGAAGAGGAAGAGAGGACCTGACCATCTACCATGTTATGATACAGCATGCAGTTCTCATCGTCTCTTGGCTTTCCCAGACACCAGAACTGTGAATGCTGTGAGCTCACATATTCCTTGTAAATTAACTGGTCTCGAGGGTTTTGCTATAGGAACAAATGAGCCAAGATTTAGTCACCAAAGGGGGGAAAAGACAACTGTCTCCATCCAGGAAATGGTGAACTTAGCTTGAGCGGCCATGGATTAATCTGTTCACAGTCTGCCCTCTCCGTGACTCCTGAGCTCAGGGGTGGGTGCCTCTTCTGTCTTCTGTAGGTCTTTTCCTAAAAATAAATAAATAGGTTTTATTTTTATTTTCTCTGTATGAATGTTTGCTTAAAAATATGATAGTGCACAATGTGTATACAGACACTCACGGAGGCCATGGAAAGCATTGGATCCCCTGGGACTGGAGTTACAGACTGTGAAATTCCCTGTGAGTGCTGAGAATCAATTGACAAATTAAAATAAATCTACCAAAAATTTTTTTGAATGTATGC